>CAIGRK010088981.1:0-16197 GCA_903798315.1 Fraxinus greggii
ATTGAACCAAAAACTCATGAATTGAACCATGGACTTGGTTTCGTTGTATTGTCAACAAAATTCATTTGCTAATATAAAAAAATGTGTGGCATAATTAATTCAAGATACTTGTGCAGTTTTATTTATATATAGTAATTTAAGAGTAACGTTATTTATCATTATGATGAAGTGACAACCCGTTATTTCTCGCATTTTTCTCTCTTTCATCCCCCGCTCTCATAAAAATCGAACAGTTCAATCTCATTATTCCTATCATAATGATAAATAATATTATTCTTAATCTAAATAGATCGTATTTGGGTGTATTTATGCAAATTGGTACCCTTAAAATGTTTATAATAGAACCAGTCATAAAATAAAATCCCTCCAATAATTACTTCCTGATTTCTCATATTTTCTTTAATTAAACGATGTATTTGTGATCCAATCACAAGTACAATAATGCATTAGTCGTATCATTAAATTACTAATGTATCAAAGAATGCTTAAAAGCAGCTCATTTGAGAGTGACTATAAGAATTTTATGTTTTTCCTATAAAATATTTTTGTAGGAAAAAATTCTTATTCGCGGGAAAAAACTTTTGCAAACGAAAAAATTTTGTAGGCAAATTTGTGGAGCAAACATCAAGAGAAAAAGTAAAAGATGACAAAATTTTAAAATTTGTGGGCTAAAGTTTTTCCTTACGAACTCTTTGAAGATGAATACAATACGTCACGTAGGTTTTTCCCCTATAAAATCATTCGTCTGCTGAAGTAATTACTTTTAGCCCAAGAAACGATTTTGCTTTTCTCAACAAATTGTGAGCTAAAACTTGATTTTCCTTACAAATGAATTTTTTTTTTTTTTGTGCGGAGAGAATTCGTATGGAGAAATTAAATTGTTTTCATATATTTTATTTGTTATTTACATTGTATTAATTTTTTTAACCTCATTAAAAATAATATAAAAATGAGAAAAAGACCATAAATTAATTAAGACATTTAATGTCAATCAATGTAATATTGAATCCGAAATATTGCACCAAAACAAAAATAAAAATCATTCACTAGTTATATATTTACTTAATATGATAATTCAATTACTACCATTATGTTTGTATGTACCTCGTTTCATTAATTGGTTTATGAGAAATTAGTGAGTGAGATTATAATGTGATCAATATTTAGGCGCTTTGAGAGTACAAAATTTTGAACAAATGTTTATTCACACCTTTAGGTATTGTCCAATACATGGATGATTAGTAATTTGGTAAAGCTTTCGATGAATTATTGTAATTGCGATCGAATTATAGACATTATTTTCCATTAAAATGAAATGCAACTAATAAGAAAGAAATAATCGGGGGGATAAAACGGTCATTTTGTGCTTGATTTCAATCAAGAACCTTATGTGGGAGTTAAATGTTTTGGATCGATTGTGGTTAGTTTGGCACTAGCACGGGACACCTCAAATTCAATTCATGTCGATCGATGCAACCTGATTTATATCTCTATATATACTCTATTTATTATTTAGATATTCAATGATATTGATATGCATGGATACACGTCATTTATTTACGATTTTACATTAATATATTGTGCCGTGCACTTGCTTTTATGAGCGTATAATCTTTTTGCAACTTTCATTCCAAGAATATTTGGTACCTGCATGCTATTAAGAGCAATTCTTAGAGGTATGTCCAAAACATTTGTCATTAATTTTCAAGAATGGAGCCCGTGGAAGTTATCTCAGATGGAAAATATAGTCAGTCTATGGGAAACAAAGAAATTTGCATTCTTATAGTGGATGATGATCATACATGCTGCGCTATTGTGGCTAAAATGATCCAATCTCACACTACTTACAAAGGTATGTCTTCTGTTCATTAATTCGATCAAAAGTTATGTGACATTTTACGAGCTCGAAAACTTAATGTTAAACCATGTTTTCTTAGTATTGCATACCGGAGTTGCCTTTGAGGTTTTAAAGACGATAGAGAAGAGAAAGGACAGATTCGAACTTGTTTTAACAAATGTTCACTGTTTAGAATCACGTGGACATGAGATTATCCGATGTATACACGAGCAATTCAGTCTTCCCACAATTTGTAAGTACAACATTCTGTTGTCTACTTCCTATTACTTTGAAAATGTCTTTAACACACACAATTTCAATTTTGTTGTAGTAATATGTCCAGACGATATGAAGATAGCGTCTAAAGGTCAAGAACATATCGTTGAAGCAAACGTTGTGAATTCGTTTAACCGGGATAAATTAAATCACCTTTGGCAATGTGCGTTTGAAAAAGTGAAGGAGAAAAAGGTGGTAGCTAATAATCTACGAGCGATTTGTCAAGAGAAATCCACATCGTCTCAAACGAACAAACGAACAAACGAATCGTTACGAGTTCATGAAAGAGAAGAAGATAGAAATACAAACGAACAAACTCAATGTGGAAAAGATGATTATTCCACAAAAAAGAAACCAAGGATGGTGTGGACCACAGAATTGCATGCTAAATTCATGAAAGCCCTCGATAAAATAGGCGAAAGTAAGATTTTAATTTTTTTTCTTCTTCGAGTTTTCTTGTTCTTTCCTTATTAACAATTCATCCCTACAATTTGACGTTTTCTTGTTTCTTTCTCAGAAGCAGTACCAACGAAAATAGTTGAACTTATGGACCATCCAGGGTTAACTAGAGAAAATGTCGCTAGTCATTTGCAGGTTTGTTCTTCATCTCATTTTACTGATTGCATGGAATATCTATTATAGATAAAATCTGTATAAATTTGGAATGAGGTTCATGTTAATAAAAAACATTGATAATTACAAATCTTTTTACAGAAACATCGTCATAGCAGAAAACGAGATAAACACGACACAAGTTCCATGCCACTGGGTTCGATTTTAAGACTCAACCCCTTGCAAAGGAATCCTTTTTTCGTCGAACAGGGTTACACAGTATCTTGCCAACAAGGTCCTTCACTGTTGAACCCGAGTCAATCGCAGTTATTTTCAGCAAACAATCAGATGGACACACCATACCTAAATGTACAAGAGATACCTCTTGGGACAGTTCCACAGTTGAACAAGTATCCAGGTCTTGGAAGTTTGGGATTCAGAAATCAAAATAGCTCAAAATATTCGAAACAGATGTGCATTCCCAGACAACAAGACTTCATACTATTCAATCAAACTAAGAATATTTACGCCTTTGCTGGATTGAGATTGGCAGACAATGGAAAGTCAATCGAGTTTGGCCCTCGTAAAGTATTCCATTCAGTAACTGTTGAGAATGAGTTTAATGTCCTCGAGCCAGCATCATCGATGAATCAGGACATGATACTAAATCAGTACCCTTCACCGATGATCGACTCCAATTCCCAGCAGCCTTCTCAGATGACAACATTCACGAGTCATATCCAACTGAACACCACTCCAGATCAAAACCCTTCAGCGTTGTTCGATTGCATTTCCCAAGAGTCGTCTCTCTTAGAAAATTCTCCAAACGACATTCAACAACAAGATACGGAACCAATTTCAAGACCTACAAATGAAAATCCAGTAGTACAATACCCATCTCAATTGCCAAGTCCAGCAAATAAAGATGATGTCCAATGTATTTCAACACCCCGAAATAGCATCTTGCAGCAGCAACCTCCTATGCGATTCTTAGAAAATTTCAAGAATGAAAGTGCTAATCAGTGCCCTTCGGCACTTCTCTTTGATCCAGAAATGGATTGGAATGAAGTATGGACTCCACAATTACCACAAACGCTGCAACAAATGGATGATTTTGTCAATAAAGGGAAGATGGACAATACATTACTTGAAGTTGATTTGGACAACTTGGATTTTGGGCAACTATTTGAAAATGATGAATGAATAATGTAAATAAAAGTAAACCACTCACACTCCCAAGTTTTGACAATACTTTAGCATGATGTATAGTAGTTGCACAAGGAATAACATTAGTTTATAATTGTCAATGAATTTTTTTCTTCTGACGTATTGTCACCTGTAATTTCAGTTTAATGTACAGAGAATGTGAAAATTTAAAACACATTCGTTATTCCTTTACTTATCTTGTGGTATACTTGAATGAAGTCATCGTCGCCTAATTTAGAGAGGGAGGTAATTCTAATTTGTTTTCTGCTAGGAAAACCATTTTTTTCTGCGAGAAACCAGATCTTGAAACCATAAAATTATATACTGATGGCTATAAGAGCTCATCCAACCTAGCTGCTGAAGGAAGAGCATTAAGAGACAAGGGACATGTTCTATCAGCATTCCATGATTTCAATGGGTGACGCTCAGTATTTGAAGGTAAAATCAGGGACTTAGAATCTGCAACTAACAAGGAGATGGCAATGGCAAAGTAAGTGAAAAGAGACTCCCCTTGGTGTCCATTCAGTTCACACACAATATTGAACTAACCTTTTGGCAAAAAAAATTGCAGGTAATCTTTTTGCATACTTGGATAGAGGAAAATGCATTTGCTAGCAGATGAGGGATATACAAAGAGAGGGAAATGCTGTGGCTGATTTGCTACCGGAGACAGGATATACAAAGAGAGAAGGATCGAGATATCTAGCAGCACGAACTCAGAGTCACATGAGAAACTATAGGTATGTAACAACTAGATAAATGGAATATCTCGCGCTCAAGAGTGAGGAATCCATTTTTATTTTATAAAAATGCATTCTTTATTTCATTTGTATTTTTTGTTGAGAGATAGGGTGTCATGTCCCGTCTATGTAACAATGTTTTCTATCAATATATTAAGGTAGGAAATAATGTCAAATCCTTTCATTTTTAGGCGAGACGGCCTAAAAATCCTCGAGTTTTTGAGTGAATTTTGTTGAGAGAAAATGTAGAAATCATTGTCTGAGTATTGAGTTCTTTGTCAAAATTAAAAGGAATTTTTTTGAAATTAAAAATTGATAAAAATAAAAGAATAGGGAAAAAAGAAGAAGAAAGTAACCACGTCAGTTTCAACTGGCTGTGATTTGTGAACCATCTCATCAACAAACTGCAATGCCTTGTCTCTTACAATCTCTTCCGACAACCTTTTCCTTTCCCTATCCCGAAGCTTCACAACCCCCACCTACGCCTAATAGCCACGTCACGGCCTCCGCCTTCGCCACGAGAACCGCCACCAGCCGCAGCAAAATCTCCAAAACATTCCGACGCATACTAGCGAGTACAACGTCAAATACCAAATTCAAAAGACAAGAAGATGATTACCACTCCACACTAGAAGCCCTTAACTCCAAGGGCCGCTTCCCACGAAAATCCCTCGGCCAGGTGAAGATATTTTCTCTGAATTGTTTTTTTTTTTTTTTTTTCCAAATGGGTTCTTGCTAATTTTATAGTTATCATTAAAATAAGTTTTTTAAATTTATTTTTTTGGTTGTTTAGCATTATATGTTGAGCGCCTCGATAAATGAAGAGCTAACAATGGCCGCCAATGTTAAAGAAGGGGATGTAGTGCTTGAAATTGGGCCAGGAACTGGCTCTTTGACTAATGCACTTGTGAATGCTGGTGCAACTGTTCTTGCAATTGAAAAGGTCTGATTTTGAGTTCTTTAACGTATTCTATAACTTCAATTTGGTGTCAATTTGAAAAGGGTGTCTGTGATCCATTGAGTATTTAAAAAGAAATGAAGATTGTAAAACTTATAGTGTCATATTTGAGTCTTTGTAACCAAAGCAACTCGAGAACTCGGTTGGACATATTTATGTAGGTGTGAATTAAATGAACTGTACCATATTAGAAATCAATATGTTCAGCCACGGCTACTTGCAAGAAGCATCCAAATTGTTGAAATGACAATGCTTTTGTTTCTTTATTGGATTATTGCGAATTTTCTTTCATTTACGATTCTCTCTCTTATAACTTGATTTATATTTTTGGTGTATGTTTTTTAGGATCCGTACATGGCATCAATTGTGCGAGAACGGTTTGCTGGATTAGACAGGGTGGAGGTAAAATTATTGTTTGTAAAGTATATTTCTTCTCTCTCTCCGAGAGAGTGTGTTTTATTTTTTCGAAGTTTTTGCATGAGATATAAACTTAATCATCCATATGAGGCATAACCTGATAAGAATTCGAACATTTATCTTGAAGGGAAGAAATATTGCAAATGCTCATTGAATATAAGGAAGAAATATGCTTGTGTGATTTTTTGTGTGTCTGTGCGAGGGTGCTTTTTAATCCTTCATTATTAGAGTAGTAATGTTTGATTTGCTTCTAAGGGGAGTAGTAGTCCCTAGTTTAATATTTTCATTAGTTCCTTTATTGTAATACTCGGAGTTTAAGTCATATGTCCTCACTCTTTGTACTTCATTTTGCTTATAAATCTACTGGGTAAGGGGTGGTGCCAACCCCAACCCCCATTCAATAGTTGGTTAAGATCCTAAAACTCCTACCTAAATATAGATAGATTTTCAATAAAAAATAAATAATACGTTGTATCTTCACGGGATCAAATAAACTTTTCCAGTCACAAATAACAAATTCATAAAAGTGCTACCTCTGATTGTAGTTTTATATGTGCCACTTTCCCTTTGCTATTCAGAAAAAAATCAAAGTTCATGCTCTATCGTGGATAAATATCTGCTTGGGGAGTATGAACAACACCTGCTCCTTGTACAAAATTTCTCCATAAATCATTTTTATCTCCGGCAGAAGTATAATACCAAATATGTTATTTGTTAGAGGAATTCCTCGTCTATAAATGTTCCATCCAACACCCCCTCCTATTTCCATGTCAACATTGATCCCAGTAGTTGGAGTTTGTTTTTTATATATTCAACACACGAGGACGTATGTTAGAGATAAATGTATTAACAACCTGTTATTCAGGTTCAGTGCTGCCACTTGGAAAATTAAAGTGGTGTGATTTTCTCAATTCTACATTGTAGGTTCTGGAAGGGGATTTTATAAGAAGTCATATACGCTCTCATATGTCCTCAATGTTGGCAAGTAAAATCCCTCCAGATGGAAATACACCCTATGCAAAGGTGAGTTATGAATGTCCACTTTTACGTTAGTCATTTATCATTGAGTTAAGTTTGATATTATATAATAGTCAAAGTTCGGAGAATAGGAGGTGGGTATAGTACCTTCTTCACAATCACACATTTAAATTCAGCCACAATTTTACTAAGCATTAACTCCTTTATACTTGTATGGGAAAAATGACTCTTAAAATTGATAATTATAGGAAGAATCTGAGGGTTGTGCTACTCTACCACCTGTATTCAATTAAAGGCTCTGGCAATATTAACATTTTAAAAGTTTCTATATAATTTAGGTAAGGAAAAATATTATTTTAACCATTTATGGACATTGAAGAAAATTGGTATTTTTATATTAATTACTGGTTTGCAATGTTTCAACATCCTTTGCAACCTAATGTACCTTCTGGACACTCATTTTGATAGAGCACGAAGACACTAAGTTCTGATTATACCAAATTCAAATATTTTGGGTTGAAGATGTAAATAACTATTGGTTGCAATGATGCCACTTGTCGTATGGTTGTGATTCCTGATTCTCTTGTTATTTTCTGTTGAAGTTTGCTAATTTCTGTGATGCATTTCCTAAATTAAAGTCCAATTACAAATACTTAAACATCGCATCTGTGCTTCCTATCCAAATAGCATGAAATGTGTTCTTTCTTCTGAAAATTTGCTTAGTGTTTTCCGTAATAGAAATCCTGGATGATATATTGTATATTTCTTGCAGGTTGTCTCCAATTTACCTTTCAACATAAGTACCGATGTTATAAAACTACTACTGCCCATGGGTGATATTTTCTCGGAAATTGTTCTTTTGCTTCAGGTTTGCAATCTCTATTTAATAGTTTATAGCAGTAGGATTCCAATAACGAGAGATATAGTGCAATGAAAATAATAAGAACTATATGCTGTGTTATGGACATCCAAACAAATCGATTAATTGCCGGGGATATCACATGGAAGTCACTCAAAAGGGAGGGCAGGGGTGAGTATGGTGGCTTATGTGTCCCAAGTGTGTAATTTACAAAGAAATGGCTACTTATTTATTTTTAACTGGTGCTAGTTTCATATTTAAGGTCATTTTGTTTTCAAATAATGCTACAGAAAGGATTGGCTTCTTGATGTATCCGGAATATATTTTAGGTGGTGATGGGGATGGGGTTGAGTTATAAATCCGTTGAACTCTCCTTTACCTATCAAAAAGAATACAAGGGAAAAAAAATTTGATGGATCTTTAGTTGATTGTATAAGAACCTATGTACCATTACTTGTAATTTTGTTATCATCTCATGCAGCGATCTTCTCTTTTCAGCGGCTAATTTACCTTCAAATAAGTTCACTTACCACATTCATCCAGCTCTTGACAGGCATGATGATAACTTATCTTTATACTGATTCAATATTTTTCAGGACGAAGCAGCCTTGCGCTTTGTGGATTCTTCATCAAAATCATCCGAGTATCGACCTATTAATATCTTCATCAACTTCTATTCAGGTGATACAGATGTACGCTCAGCTTAAAAAGAAGTATTTTAGAGATATATCATTCAAATCTTAATCACATCATAACTCAATTTGGGAAAATATTTGAGTCACCAAAATATAATTTGTGAAAATGATAATGATACTGAATCATGAAGGGTTGGTGACGAAAATAAATTTTATCTCGGCCAATTGACCAAGAGGCACCAACCATCTCAATTATTTAGAGAGAATTGATTAAATGATATGTTGATAGTGGGGCCCATACGAAAGAAACAAACTCTTCTTGATGCTAACAATTTATGTCTCTAATAATTGTTTATTGGAGGCTTGGCCCCAAGAACCTTGTGCATATCTTCAAGAGAAGATGGAAATGTCCAGCAAGGAAAAATATGGAACCAAGAAAAAGAAACAGTTTCTGTAAACTGAGAATTGAACGGAGGTAATGAACTGCAAACTCAGCTGCCAGCCTAGAGTTGTATGCTCGGGGCCGTCTCTGTTTTTCTCATTGCCAATTCTTCTCTGTTTCCCATCCCTGTACTCTTCTTTCCATTCTCCAGTTGACCCATTCCTTGCTTTTAATTATGTGTTATTTTTATATTCAGTCCTAACACTATTATATAGTTTCATATTTAGTTGCAAACCCTGATGGAAAGGGTTTTTAATGACTTAGAAGAAGCATACGCAAGGCTTTTAGGGAAATATTATGGTGGATGCTAGAGAAGAAAGAAATCTCTCTTATACAAATCAATATTATTAATGATCTGTGTGATGTAGCAATTATGAGTATGGGATCTAGCAGAATCGGTAATTTCATATTACAAAGCTTGTGTCAAGGTTTTGCTTTATCTTCATGCTATAGTCATGTATTATAATTGCACCTTGACCAACTATGGCAATAACCTTTTTGTGCTTAGGTTTTATATATTAGAATCGCATTCAAAAATATATTCCAGGACGATCTAAATTTCTTTTCGAGAATTGCGCCTTGACTGATTTTGGACTTTTCTTTCCAAGATAGGTACCTTCCTGAATTTGCTTTCCTCCTACAATTCCACCTTGGTGCAAAGACCTTTGTGAAATTATCCCATAAAAGTCAGTCAAGGCGCAACTCTTGTGTCAAGGACTAGCCCATTTTTACTACTGGTTTCAGTTAATGTATTGAAATGTGTGCTTATTAGTTTATATTCTTCCCCATTCCAACTTAGAGGATGGTTATATTCTTTGTTCTTTTGTGAATCTTATTTTATTTTTGCTTATAACCTGGAACATTTCTTTGCCATTTACTCTTCAGATCCTGAATACAAATTTAAGGTTCCAAGAACAAATTTCTTCCCACAACCCAAAGTAAGCTATCAATTTATATTTTTACTCAACATCCAAGTTCCAACACAGATGCACACTGCATAAAATTTATGCATGTTTATACTATTGTATTTTGCTACAATATATTGTGTTCGTGTTTCTCTTCAGCCTTGTTTATGAGCTTGATGTCACCAAATGCTGTCCTTTCAATGTTTCATTGTGTTTTCTGAACACCGACCTGGTACTTTTTGTTCTTTGTCAGGTTGATGCAGCTGTTGTTGCATTCAAGTTGAAGCAAATAACAGATTATCCTCAAGTGTCCACCATCAAAAGCTTCTTCTCAATGGTTTTTACCTATTATATTTCTCTTGATATCACTTAATCGACACGTTGTGATGTCAATTCTGGAAACAGTTTGTATTGATTACTTGAGAACTACCAATTCTTTTGTCTACACCAACACGAACTAAAAATGAAAAACCGAATTTCCTTGCTACCTTTTGGCATATTCTTCCGAATCAAAACAGTTTTTTGTGGATATGATTATATTTGTTTCATTCTGTCAACTTATTTGCAATCTGGTTTTAGGTCAATTCTGCATTCAATGGGAAACGTAAGATGTTGAGGAAATCTCTCCAGCATATATGCTCATCCCCTGAGATCGAAGCAGCTCTTTGTAGTGTTGGTCTTCCACCTACTGTAAGTGCCAGTTCTCATTTCATCTGCCTGATGGTTCAATTTCTCTCTCTATATCTCAATACATCGGATGTTTTTCATATTATCCATTCAGGCAAGACCAGAGGAGCTTACGCTTGAGAATTTTGTGAAATTGCATAATCTGATTGTGAAGACACCTTTTCTGGATAATTTAGAGTAGATTCTAACAGTCCTCCCATAAGCATCAATGACAAGGTGCTGGGCTGTGGGCCTGTGCTGCACCAGTATGGAAGTGAAGACATAATGACCACTTCACCAGGATTGAGCTTTCCATTATGTAAAATGCAGAAACCATGAATGGGTTTCAAGGTTCCCGAGTGTATGTATCGTATATTCATATGTAATGCTATCAAAATGTTATAGGGACGTGATGTTGTGCTCAATATTCTTCTGTCTTGTAATCTTTGTTTTCGATAATTCTTTAATGACTATGGTCATATGGAGTTGTTGCGCTTGTTAATCTAAACTGCTTACTGCAAAATAAAAAGAATCAATAAAATTGACAACCCAAGAACCTAATCAAATGTGCTACGAAATAAATCCCCAAGAAAGTTACTGAAATAGAGTATCTTACAATATGTGTACAATACAATAGTTTAACGCTATAATTTACAACATTTTGCTGTAAATCTTTCCTTGTATCATTTCCAGCGTGAAATTTTAGCCATGAAACTGATAAATAAGATCAAGAGATCTCAACTTGGTCCCATGAGGATCAAGATTCGCAGCCACAGTGCCACCCATCACATCCCCATTGTCCTTGCTCTGGCGCTGCTCTGCTGAAGGCGAAAGTTGCCTCTTGGGCCTCTTGTTCTGAATAAAACACTCCCTCATCTTCTCTTCAACTTTATCAATAGCAGCAGCACTGGTGGTAGCCTTTGAATCCTGTTCAGCATCTTCATCGCCCATTTGCATGGGGTCACCGTTGTCATCAGGGCCACCACCCAGGGCGGAGGGTACTGAGTTTTCCGGTGGCGGTTGTAAGGCTGGTGGATAGAGGTGGTGGCCGGAGAGGAAAAGTGAGAGGTGGCGGTGGGTAGAGTGGAGAGTGGTGTATATTTGGAGGATTTGATGAGGGTTTGTTGTGGTCGGAAGTTGTTTCGCCATTAAGGTTGCTTGGTCTAGTGCTGCTACTAGATCTTCTCCTGATGCTGCTGCCACTTCTGTCTCCATCTCCATTATCTTCCTGTGTGTTTTGTTGGTATGACCGGGTAGCTTCAGATTCTTCGATTTGGGGACTTTGAGGTATTCTCCTAGAGGATGTTTATGTAATAAAATCTGTGTTGGGTTTGCAGTAATATTTTGTACTTTGTACCCCCATTAGCCTTACGATCGGAAAAAATAAATTTTAAAGAATTTATACCAAACAGGACGAATCTTCTAAACTTACATGAATTTGCGTCCATTATGTTGACTTATCAGCGGGGTCTATTCTCTCCGAGATGGCATCGAAGGATAGATAAGGAATCCGTTGATCAAACCGAATTACACCAACATTATAATAGTGAATAATAGTACCAAAAGGCAACACAAAAATGGAAAATTGGCAATGGAGATTCTGCGCAATCAGAAATTAATTTAGACAGGTTTTTAACTGGAAACTCAATCTGATTCTTCATTCTTGGGTTAAAAAATGAGGATATGCCAGCGACTTAGCACGACAAAGCACTTTGAAATATCTAATTTCTATTTAAGAGTCTCCGCGGTAATATTCCAGTTACATTGTCCGGTGGAAATACGAGAGAACTTCATTTAATTCTCAATGAAAACGGAGTTTTGCAAATTCTCCCCTTATCTTGAGGATCATTTCAAGAGCTTCGGACATATTCGAGGTTTAAGAAAGGTACTGAAACAGAGAAGTACAAGGAGATAAGAAAGATGGAAAATCTCCATCATCCACCAAGAAAATCATCTGTAACAATAGCATTCTGAAACTTGAGCTTCAGATTAATATAAATGATGAAAAAGGTCCATTATAGAAACTTTACATACAAACACATGACGGTAACATTTACAGAAGCATTCAGGAGTTGATCATACAAGAAATTAACAAATCCTGGCTATAATCTAAGCTTTTAACATCCGGAGATAGTCATCAATTATGGACATGGCCGATGAACGGTAACCAGAACCAAACAAGTTATAATGATTCAAGTAGTGATACAGCAAATAAAGATCTCTCCTTTCCTCAAAACCAGGTTGTTTGGGCATAACCTGATAAAATAACAAAAAAACATAAGGGGCAACCAAGAATCAGAAGTGAAGATAAAAAATTCAATTCATAGGAGATTCTTTTTGGATAGGCCCTGATGCATGAGAAACTTTGGATATGGGGTTCCAGATGGCAAACTGAACTAATCGCTTAGTTTGTTCGGCAAACCGTGGCCGGTTTTGAGTTCTAAAATTCTTTACAAGAAGAAATTGAACTTCGTTTTTAATAAATTTGGAGTCAGTTACATATATCCCCTTTTTCGCCACTCGATTCAATTTACTGCTAGATCTACTGAAATTGAATATGATTACATCTATAGAAAGTACAATAGGTCGCCTTAATTTTGGTCTATCCCTCCTTTTCTTGACTTATGAATGTGATCTTTTCGCATGTAGGATTTGATCAAAATGAAGACAATTTAAAACCTATCATGCTGAAGTAATCAATTTCAAGCTACCATCACCAATATAATGTTGTACTTCAATTTATTCACTCACCCAAAGAAATCAATTTCTTTTGTATCCAGTTATAGACCAACCTCGAATTTTTCCGTGCAGAAATTAATCTCTTAGAATACTAATTTTGCTGAGAGTGTGTAGGTTGGATCATGGACCAACTAAAGACATCCGAGATTATATATTCTGTAGGCCCGGTCATCTCTTGGATAACAACTAGGCATTTATTCAATCGAGGAATGCTTTTTTGGAATCCCACTTATTCACTTCTTAAAACTAAAATAATTATAACAATAATGCAAAAGAATTTCCAGAAGTCGTGGCAATGCAAGAGGTGCATGTAAAGGGTAGTAAGTCGAGATACCTCAAAGTATGCATTGTAAAAAGATCCTCCAAATCCAGCACACCAAGACATTCCAAACTCTGCCTCATTATGTCCATCTGCATAAGATAAAAGACGTTGTATTCAACACAAGCTTATTAAGAAAGAAATGTCTGCTCAATACATTTCCTTCCGTGCTTTACATGCATAAGATCTAATATTTAGACTGAATAATGTACTTATGATCCAAAATAATGCCCATCATATGGACACCCATATGTCAAATTTCAAATTTCAATGCAAAATATTAACTCCAACAACATACTTTTTTGTGCAAAAGCTAACAAAGATACTAGAGTAGGAGTCTTTCAACATCAAATATAATGGCCATTTTGAAGAGAATTGTACTTCAATTCATCTCATGCAAATCAAGCAACCAGAAAGTAAAAAAAAAAGCAACCAGAAAGTAAACACTGTCAGACCACGTATTCATCCTTAGTATATACTTTAAAAACTTTAGATTGCATAGGTGACCTAATGATTCATATGAATTGACTATGAAGTAATTCTGCTACCAAAAACAAACACAAGAATGTGGCTGATCAATTTTTAATTCAGAAGTAAGAAGACAAACAATCATTGGATGGAATATTGCCAGTTATGTGGATTTTGCATATTATTCCAGTCCTAAAATGCTGATGACTCCAATGTAAACTACAAAGGATAATTCATCTTCAAAGAGGAAACAAAAGAGTGAAAAAATAGTGAAAACTGAAAAGTAAATCAGACCAAATAACCTACAACAAATAGTTCGATTTCTAGGTAAGTTTGCTACAGTTGATAGCTACCATCAGAATGTTTTCATTATCATACTCAATATCCCCCCTCCCTCAATCACTCACACATCAAATCCCAGAACACTAAAATCTTGGCAGGCTTTTATGCTCATTGCAGTTAATTATTCATATAACAGAACTATTGTGTAAACTTTATATCATTACTAAAAATAAATACGTTAGCCCATAAGAGTTTCTGAACATCATCGAGAATTCATAAAAGAATTGCAAATTCAACCGACAAGGACTTACAGTAACAGGCCGGGTCAAGTATAACAGGCTCGCCATTTTTGTCAGAGGTGATATTTCCACTCCACAAGTCTCCATGTAACAAGCATGGCTCAATAACAATATTTTTAAAGAGAGGTCCCATATTCTTCACGAGTCTTTGTCCTTTCAAACATACGAATTCAGATAATGATAAACATGTCAGATCAATAATAAAAAAATTTAGAACAAAGATAACATTTCAAAAACAACAATGCCGCCAATAGGCCATTCTTTTTATGCGTACAAGCGCATTAAAATATTTTGTAAGGCTACTACGATGTATTAAAAGTTTGATAGCATGTAATTTTCAAGAGGATACAATTAGTGAATAATCATGTGAAATTTTAATTTTTACAGAAAAGCATTAAAAAATATATATCAAGAAACATTTTTCTACGTAAAAAGCATATTTGTTCAAATAAACTCGTCTTTAACATAGATAAGGACTAGACGACTAGTTTATATCAATAAATAGAAAACTGCATTGCTGAGCTTGAAATGAAGAGAAGCCTTCATGTATTATAGTATCATAAGTTGTTGATGTGAAAAGCTTCATATACATGATGCTAGAGAACAAACAGAAACTGTCATTCAATTGACTCTGAATATAAATATATCGTTTAGCTTCAGGTGAATAAGGGGTCACCTTTTTCATAAATTAATGAATCACCATACTGTTGTCTAGCCAACTTCAGTTGGTAACCCAATCTATGCTCTCCATAAAATTCAATCCAGTCAGATGTCCACGTGTTTATTTGTGGAGTACTGCATCAAATACATTTTTGAATCCTCAGTAGTTTGGCATAAATCTAATCTCATACAATATACATAACAAGTGAGTGGCACAAGTGAGAATTATTTCTTCAAGTTAATTATGATTGGCTCAGAGTTTTCACAAATCAGCAAGAAGTGCCTTGAGAATGGAGCACTGAAGATGTGAGTTCGTGAATGTTTATCTTTCTGTTCTTCTGTATGAGGGTACATTGTTGTTATCATGTTCTCGGAAGCATATACCTGCCAATTGTATTATCAACATCAAAACCGAATCCCTTCGCGGACTTCCCAGCTTTATGCATTTCTGCAAGCTTCCTCCCTAATGCAGACTATGGAAGGGTGAATCATCATGGTTGAATGGACAAACATAACCAGCAGAGAAAAAAAAAAAAAAGGTAAGGTGGGGGCAGCAAAGAAGAAATCACTTCTCACTTGATCTCTAGAAGCACCAAATTCGATATATTCCATGATGATGTATGAACCACCTGTTGGTAGAGTTCCAACCTACAATGCATTAATAATTTTTTTCATATGCTTCAACAGTCAAGTTACAAGACTCAAACCTAATTTTTAGTGTCAAAATTTGGGGAATAATAAGCTACCAAAAACTAAACAACATTCTCACCTTAAATGGTTTAGGTACACGGATTGATCTGGTTTCATACATTGCATTAAGACCCAAAGCCTCTCCCTCAAACATTGACGGATCAATACTCCTGATCCAATAATTTTAGTTTGAGATTAAAAAAAATGCATTTCAAGAACAGAAATTGGTTATGTTTACCCAATATTATTGGGTTTATTAACTGACTATG
>CAIGRK010088991.1:0-10872 GCA_903798315.1 Fraxinus greggii
TAAAAATTTCAAAACAAGGGTTCGTATATATATCTTTAGCAATGTAAAAATCTAGCCTAGTATAATATTGAAATTAAACACGCAAAAGTAGAATGACATCACCGGAAATTGACGAAACGTGAACAAATTTGAAATTAATTCTATTTTCTGCTTCTGAATGCGTGCACAATCTCTCTGCATGAACACACACACACACACACACACCAACTGCCTCAATTTCTGTATGTCTATATTAGTTATGCCTGACCTGCCTACGTGTATCTTTCAATATATCTTGCTACCGATTTGTCAGTTTTTTTTCTTTTTTCTCTCAGCTCTATATATTCTTGCTCCTCTCCAGCTGCTGAAAATTTATATATATTATATAGTATATCCCAAAGTAACCGAAACCTCTCTCTCTCCTCCTGCATTTTTTTTCTTCCGTATACCTTTGT
The DNA here is from genome assembly GCA_903798315.1 of Fraxinus greggii. NCBI lineage: Eukaryota > Viridiplantae > Streptophyta > Magnoliopsida > Lamiales > Oleaceae > Fraxinus > Fraxinus greggii. The sequence goes on from CAIGRK010088991.1 coordinate 435, forward strand.
TCCTTCTCTCTCGGCAGCCGTGTGTGTGTATATATAATATATACCTGATTTTTTTAACCAACAAAAGTCCATCCAAATTGAGGCTCAATTAATTAATGTTTGCTTTCCAAATCCTCAACTCTTTCACGTAATGCAAGTTGGCCCTTGTACTTGAATTTCGCTATTTTTCGCCACATTATGCTTCCTTTCTTCAATTCCTTTTCCATTCAAAGAATTTCACATACTAAACATAAAATGCAACAATTTGGAATATATTTTGTCAAAAGAATTACCAAATGTCGTTATTTTAGAACCCGAATAAATGTAAAAATTACACTTATCAGTGGTCGGTGAAATTTGTTGGAATTTGGTTAAAATTGGATTAGAACCTAAAATTGGTTGAAGTAAAAATAACAAAGTTAATTTTATATCAAATTTGGCAAAATTTTCAAACAAGGCTCATGTGGTGGCTTGCCACTATAGTAACCCAAACCGTTTTGGTCACTGAACTTACAAAAATGACTGTTTTGGCCACCTTTTTTTCCTTTTTTTTACTCTATAAGTATCTCAATCCATTCCAAAAAAATTTCAAACACCAAATATAATTTTTACCCTCTTCCACTTTCTAAATCTACTACGTTATACCTTCAATTTCAATTATTCAATATCAATTATTGCACTACAAATTTACGATCTTATAATTTCTTTCCATACTATTTATTTACTTACTGTACTATACAAACTACAATACATATTCTATACATAATATTTTATACACCAATTCATTACGATTTACGTTCGTACAATTATCAAATTTCTACATATTCATTCATCATTTCATCTTCATTCAAGGAATCGAGTTCTTATATTATCAATTCATCACAAATGGATTCACAATCATTTGTTGGGATCTTGTTCAGTATCGGAGATGAATTACCTATGACGTCACAAAGTCAATTTCACAATAAATTTGCAGGTCTCAATGAAGCACCCATTCCCAAATATATTCCAAATGTGGATGCTTACAAAAGTAGTAATCCAATTGATTTGGATGACATTGATATTCTCGAGACGGAGCAGGAAGGACCAGCTATTCTCGATACAAAAAGGAAGCGATATGGGAAAATGTGAAAAAATGTTGGGAGTACTTTAAATTGGTTCGTTCCGATACAATAGAATATTTCCTTAATACAAATAAGCAATTGATTACTAATTTGCAAAAATATGGTGGCGTTATATCTTTAACTCCAGATTTATGAGAAGAGATTAATAAAAGATGTTATATAATTGCAGCTGCACAATACATAGACCTACTTTGATATATGAATAAAAAATTATTTTTTTAAAATAATTGGGTTCCCTCGCAACACTAATAGTATATTTAACGCTATTACGAGTATTATTAGATAATATCATTGTAAGAGTAAAATTTGTTATTTTATATTTGATTTTGAATTTCATGTCTTCTTCATCTTCTAAAGGGGGACCTAGACATTAGGATAATAGCCTCAGAGATGGAGGTTACAATCACCAACACTGTCGACCTTGTGGATATTAGGGAGAAGTACTGTATTTCCTACACTATTGAACTTCTAGCTCATTCTCCTGACGAGAAGCCTGCTCCTTCATCCTTCCTTTAGAGTTATCCTTAGGTCGTATGGGTGGCAACTACCAAGCTCGTACCTAATCCATGCCAGTTAATGGGGACTTACTTCTTGTGGAAGGAAACCTTCCTTGGCGAGGATACGACTCTCTACATCTTCCAATCCATTTTCCAAACTAGAGTCTTACGTAAAGGGGACTTCAAGGTTTGGAACTCCTTATGTCTGTGAGGGCACACTCTCCATTTGTCATAGGCCTCTTCCATCTATCAAAGGATAGAGGGATGCCTGGTTTTGGGTGAGGGGATAGTAGCAGACGTGTAAGGGAGTGCCTACCAACTATTTCGAAACTAGTGAGTTTCATTCTTTAGATTTTTGTTCTTAATTTTGAATCAACTCTCACATTTTTGTATAGTTGCAGGATTTGTACATCGCTTAGAGTTTACTTAGACAAAATTGGGTGTCATAGAGGATATCTACCTTCATCCTCTATCTTTACACGAATTTGACCGTTTGAGTACCTCCAAGCAATTTTTTGAGGAGTTAGTCTTGATGACTCGGAATGGTAAAACTCTTTAGGATTTTTTGTAGAAGGTAATTTATATTGGCCCTTTATGTTTCCTTTGTTTGTAGAAAAGAAGATGAAGCATCCCACCCCGACATAGCCTCTATCCTTGCTGCCAACTCATGTAGGAGAAAGGAGTTCAAGCCCTTGTTTGTTGCTACGAAGCAGGTAAGGGATCAAGTTGAAAAGATCAGCAAGGAGGCTAATGATCATGAGGGAGAGGGACAACCTGCTTGTTAAGGATAAAGGGAAAAATAAGGTGGATGAGGTCCTAAAGAAAAAAAATTCACATTTTCGTCCACCGGAGATGGGAGATCTATGGTCAATCCACCGCCTTGACCCGAAGTCCCTAGAAGGAAAAAGCTTAATGTGGCCTCTATTGCTACGACTAAGGAGCTAGAAGAGGCCAATTGTTGTAGAGCCTCTAAGGCAAGACCTACCAAATAGAGAGAAGACCTTAAGTGATATAACTGCTGCCCCTGATGTAGCCCCTTAGACCAAACTTTCCCTATCAAAGAGGAGTGACGAACTGGCTCTACAGGCTCTTTCCATACTTCCTCTAGAAATTCAAATTGCTACTACCCTATTCCACAAATATTGGAAGGAATGATGGCAGGCCTTCGTGGAAACCAGCGACGTGGTGGACCTATTTGCCACCATGGTAAGCCGAGAGAGAGAGAGAGAGCGTTTGGTGTTACAATAGAAGTTGAAGTCCTCTTTGAAAACCTTCAGAAGAAAAATAAAGAAATTTTGAATATGGCATCCCGAGAAAGCCAAGAAAGTCAAGGCCGAAGTTGAGGTTGCTAAAAAGCAGTAGGCTGAGGAGGCTACGAAGCTCACTTATGCTTTTAAAGAGATAGAAAATCTAAAGAAAGAAGTCCACGCATCTCAAAGTGAAGTGGCTTCTTTTACTAAGTGGGTATAGACCTCCGATGCCCACTAGAAGATAACTGCAGAGGCCTTGGAGAGGTTGAACAAGGAAAATGCTGCCTTAAAGCAGCAGGTGGGGGAGCTTGGCTCCAAAATCACTGACCTTACTGAAAAAAGCTGAGGTGGCAAGGGGGTAAGCCCAGTCTGCTAGTGATGTTGCTATGAAGCAGTACATTGCCAACTTCCATTTAACTGAGGAGTATCAACGCTTTACACAGTACCGGTGGTGATATACATACACTGAAGTTGTGGAATGGATTGATGTGCATTCCAAAAACTTCAAAACCTCGGAGTTGAGGTCGAATTTTCTAAAGGAGGTGAAGCCTCAGACTCTAGTGGATGGCAGCCATGTGATTGAACTTGAAGATGATGAAGCTGAGGACGACAATGCAACTTTTGAAGCAATTGGCCCTAATGCCATTGTCCATTTTGCTGGCACCAATTCCCTTTCCCCACTTGGTTAGCTTAAGCTTTTGTACTTTCCTTTAATGTAAATGGTTTCGGCCCTCATGTAATGCATTTCAATGAATAAAAATTATTTTCTTATGTTTGTGTTATTTTATTGAATTTCATTTATGTTATTGTTTTTTGACGTGCTTCAACCTTTGTTAAGACTCATTCTAATCAAAATTTGTATGTGTTAGAGGTTTATATATTTTTTTATATTAATTTTCCTTAGCATAGGGTTTGATGGTTCATCCATACAGAGGCTTTCCCCATGACTTTTGTTATTGGGGGGTTGTGCTATCCACTTCGGCAAATAAGGAGATGATCCTCTTTAGGATCCACCATTTTGTCAAAGTTCCCACTCTTTCGTGCCTGGTAGATGGCTCATCACGCAGAGGCTTCTCTTAGGACTTTTGTCACTGGGAGACATTTTTTCTTTTGAGAATTTATTAGGGCTTCTTTCATTGAATTAAAACTATACATAAATTGATAGTATTTACACACTTCTACTGATAGTATCTCCTTAAATGTTCTACATTCCAAGGATAAGGTTGTGCCTTTCCATCCAAATTTTCGATCCTCTAGGTTCCAGGTTGAAACTCTTCTTAGATTCTGTAGGGACCCACCTAATTAGGACCAAGAGTCACTACTCCTAGTTGTTTAGAAGAGAGGAATACCCTTTTCAATACAAGGTAGTTTACACGAAATGACTTCTTCTTAACCTTAGAATTATAGTACCGTGTCATATTTCATTGGTAGGTAGCCAATTTTTCTTTGGATTGGTTCCTCCTTTCATCGAGAAAATCAAGTTCCCACCTTCTCAACTCATCATTGGATATTTTATTGAACCGTAAGCGACTAGGCGAATATAGACCTACTTTGATTGGGCACATAGTCTTTTCTCCATAAGCCATGGAGAAATGAGTTTCTTCTGTAGCAGTCCTGCTAGTTGTTCGGATAGCCTATAGGACCTGAGGTAGCTCATCCTCCCACATACTTTTAGAAGCATCAAACTTTCTTTTGAAAGTATAATCAATGGTTTTATTGACATATTCCACCTACCCATGGTATGCAAATAATGTTCTTCCACATGAATTCAGATGTGTTTGTTTCGGTTATTTTATCTAAGGGCTCAGCTTCCACTCATTTAGTGAAATAGATAATATCAACGATATCGAAGCGGGCACTACCTTTTTCCTTAGGTAGAGGTCCCATAAGGTCAATTCCCCGCTTGGCGAACGGCCAAGGGTTGGAGACAACACTTAACTCCTGGGAAGGTTGTCTTTTTATGGTCACAAAATGCTAGCACTTGTCACATGTTTTCACAGATTATTGTGCATTCCTTTTCAAAAGAGGACAGTAGTACCCATGCCTCAACACCTTTTATGCTAGAGCCTATTGTCCTGTATGGTTACCACAAACCCCTTCATGAATTTCTTGGAACACATAGGTAACCTGCTCTCCACCTATGCATTGGATGAGAGGTAAGGAGAAACCTTCTTTATACAATACATCATCTTGAAAAAAATGTTCTGCTTGTCTTCTGAGCTTTTATGCCTCTTATTTGTCAGTGGGTAAAGCCTAATCCTTGAGGAATGCTATGATGGACTCCATCCATGGAGAAGTATCTTCGATCCACATCACATCTTCAATTTTAGAAGTAGAGGGTGTAGGGAAGTGCTCTATATGTACAACAGTTAATTGTTTGGAATCTTTGTTGCTTGCTAGCTTCGAAAGAGTGTCAGCATGAGCATTTTATATGCCAACTCGAACTTTTCAAAGGACGAAACAAATTCCATTAACCATTTCAGATGTGTGGCCATGCTCTTTTTTTTTTGCCTAGAATTTGACATTAACCTGGCTTACTAGCAACTGGGAGTTATAGTTGATAATTAGCCTCTTTACTTTCATCTTCCTAGCCAATTTATGGCTAACTAGAAAGGCCTTGTATTAAGCTGCTTTGTTGGTAGCTTTAGGATCAATTTTTAGGTGATGACTTTTGGATCAATGTCAACCATATCCTCATGCCTTTAGGCAAAGACATCCAAATTTTCACATAAGAAGCATTTCAATTTCTCCTTAGCCACTGTTGGCAGATCTTTCTAACCTGTAAAGATTTGGAGGGATCCCGGTGATCCAGCGAAAAAATTTCCAACTCTTCCACTGGGATTGTTCGAGGTTCGCGACCAACGATGCAAAGATCCAACTTATCAAACTTAGTCGCTTCTTCAACAGCTCTCCCTTCTTCCGTGCTCTTATCACTTCAAAGACAACCACTTCCTCAGGCGCGTCAAAACATTTCAAGATCTTCCCCTTATTTTGGGATCTGCCTTTTTTCAGGGGCGTCATTCATGTGAGTGTCTATCAGAATTACATTGACGTGCCTAGGTTAGACCTTTCTAACGGAGTTTATATAACACTCCCTTGCACTCATTTGGTTGCCTCTAACAGTAGCGATGCCATTTTCAGTAGAGAACTTCATTCACAAGTGGTGGGTGGACGTAACAGACTGTAACTCCTTCAAAACTGGTCTTCCTAGTACCCATGGTAGGCTGACCGGTTGTTCACTACCAAACACTCCATAAAATGATGAGCAGTTAGCTGTGTCATTCCCATCTCCACTGCTAGAGTGATTTTTTCTCTTTGTATGATGTTGTTGCAAGTAAAGACGTACAAGGGAAAGCTCATAGGGGTTAGTTCGTGGTTTACTTCCATTTTATCGAAGGTCACTCCAAACGTGATGTTGACCGAACTCCCATTATCCATAACATTCTTTTAAGAACGTTTTACACCACAACGACCCTCACTATCGAGGCATCACAATGTGGGTAGTGCACGCTAGTTGCATCATCTTATCTGAAAGTAATGGGTTGTACTCCTCTTCCAGTTATGGGTCGACCGTTGTTGACTATGACGCTTGGAATTAGATGATCTCTGGCCTCCCTTGCATAGCTCCTTTGGGTATTTTTGATTTCTTCCCAACTTATGGGCCTTCAAAAATTGTGTTAATTTCTCGAATGGGCTCGTAGCCATTGTTAGCTGGAGATCTTCTTCTTTGCCATTGGCCTTTCTTAGGCCTCTCCCATTACATTTTTTTTGCCTCCGAAGAGCATCATTTTGAAAGGGATGCCTGGCTTCAACTCTCATAGGTTGTCGTCACGGGCATCTGTTCCTTCATTGATTATCAGGTTGTCGGTGTAAGGTAATGTCCTTAGAGTCAATTGTGTTATGGTAGTAGGAGTGGTGGTAGGTGTAGTAGATGAGTGTCTTATTCCTATTTCTAGGTTCAGAACTTCGTCCCCTACCCCTTTCCCATTGAGGAAATTGTTCGCTGGACCTTCCTTGGTGTGTCTCAGCGCTGGGTTAACTTTCTCATAAGCTAAAGTAAGAACTGCATTTAAATTTGTTACAGCTAGTGGTTATCCTAAGTTGAAGGTGATCGACTGTCCGACCCGGTGTTCCATCAAATGAGAGATGGGGTCTCTTCCTAGTTGTCTTTGAGGAGGTGGGAATTCTCGGTAAGCCCTATTGCGATGATCTTTTAATTTTTTTATTGATAATCTCGTGCCTTATAATTTCTAGTAGGGCATCATAACTGGTAGGATCCTTGTTTTGCTTGTCTCTCCAAACGAAAAAGTTCATGTCCAGCCTCACCTCTGGGCTAATAGTGTTTCCCCGTAGGTAACTTGTACACAATAGGTAATTTCATCAATGAAACGAGGACAAGAATATTTTCAATGACTCTCATTGTGTCACCTCGTGTTTCGGAGATATTATATAGGCCCTTTGCCTTCCTTACTGGATGCAAAGAGATTAAGGAAAGTCTTTTTAAAGTCTAGTCAACTTCTGATACTTCATTCGAGAAGTCTGGTGTACCACACTTAGAGTCAAGTGGAAATTTTAACACTTCACAGTATGAAAGGAATCCCTTAGGCTAATATGGGTTTTAAAACTGTTGAGGTGCTTTGCGGGATCACCTCTTCTATCGTACTTGAGAATTTTAGAAAGTATGTGGTGGCTTGAGATAGGGGGCATCCCTAAATTTCTAAGAGAATATCAAGTTCTCATCTTCGCCGTCGAAGTCACAAGACTTTCGTGGTTCGTCCGAATCATCACCCTTTTTGCCTTGAGGTCCTTGTGGTTGTTGGGATAGACCTGCTTAATTCCTGGCCTGTTATGTCCTCCTATGATGCTTATCTCTAGGTGGAGGATTCTGAGGCAGGTTGCTGTAGTACGTTCATTTTGTCTTCAACTTGAGGATGTCATTGCTGCCTATTTCTAGGTGAAAAAAGAGGTTGAGCCTGCCCATTTCTAGACCTCATGGGGTTCAGCTTGTCAAAGACACTTACGGATCTCTAAGGCATGTCTTCCGATTTATAATTTGGAGCAAAGCTGAATGGAACTTCATTGGTCCGATTAGTGGCATAGTTGGTGAAAGTGTTGAACTCGACTTTCCTCTCTTGAAGGGCCTCTTCCCTGGCATAGTGTTGGTAATCAACCATTTGGGTTTGAACTTCATCTTCGCCATGATAGTAGTTCCTTTGTGGAATTGGGAGAGGGTCATGGAGAAAAGCATTTCCTTGAGTTGCATATGGGGGAATTAGGTATCTTCCCTACCTTTGCATATTCCTAAGCAATTTTGTATGGCAATATTCTGTTGGGTGATATTCCTCATATTTGTAGCCATTGTGGCCACCTCTCTGGTGAGTCTGGCAACTATTTTGGATCCACATTTGGGTCCACCTCGTCGATGCTACTGATTTAATCGATGGCGAACTGTAGGAGCAGCATGCAAGGGTTTCCCTTATTCAAGGTATTTTTTGCCATCCAAGGCGCTGACTCTTCATTTCCAGAACACATGTTAATATCTTTCCTTCAAAGACGACTTTATTAAGGGTCTTCTCTTAGCAAACAATATTCCTTTTTTAAGGAACAACCTGGACTCTCACAAACAAATTCCAACATGTTTTGACCTGATACTTGGATGGAGAAGGTTGCTATTTATGAATGTGGGAGATGCATTATAACGTGAGACAAAAGTGTTCAAACACTGGCGGTATGAATAAAGATGATTGCATATTAATAAACAATCACAAACAACTCAAGAAAAGCAAGATAATTTAAACTTAAGCAAACAAGTGTGAAATAAGTGAGAGAGAAGATCGAGTGTGTCTTCAAGCGTAAAGAGTTGTATTAGATTCAAATGTTACAAGAGTTGTTATTTATAGAGTTCTGGTCGAAGTGGTAACAACTGGATAACAACCACATGGCATTATCTCCTAGGTCGAAGTCTCATATCACTAACCTGCTATGCAATTAATATATTGAAAAACGACTCAGCTACCCTACATCCTAGGCTGACAATCCTGACATTTATTAGTTTAAACGTTACATCAATCATTCTTAGAGATTGATGGTTTCAGCCTAAAGGAGCGTCGGAGTGGAGGTCTTCAGCATGGAGAGCTTCGGGATGAGGAGCTTTGGCTTTTTTTCTTTAACTTCTTTACTTTGATCAATTGAGGTCAACTTGATTCATATCTCCACCTGGACAATCATGTGATCTTAGCTTGGAGCATCGATGGCGAGGCATAACAATCTCTACAATTGATCGGCTATGGTGAAAAATCAGTCATTTTATATCAACTCATGGTGCTCCCTTGTAATGATTGCAACTCATATGCAATTGCCGAAATAATTAGTAGGCATAGGAGGATTCTTGCATTCCTAGCAGTCTGTTGCAAAACTAAAGTATTTGGACTCATTTGCATCGACCTCATCTCCCCCTAACTGGCTCAGATTTCACTAAACAAGTTTAGACACAGGCAGTTATAACCACAATAGAAGAAGGATGAACTAAACCTAGGCTTCGGGCTAAAAGTGAGTACTTGAGTTTCTGGATATCAGCTTGGTAAAGAATATACGTAGCTCGAACCTTATTAGTGAGTAAATGCAAAGATAAAAATTGAAAAAGGAAGATTATTCAATTGACTCCACTATAAATCTTATATTCCACTGGGGTCTTGAATAATGATCTATCAAAAAGTGGCAAAGATCTGGCTTCATTCAACTGTGAATCTCCACCGAGTTTGTTGATTGAAGCCCATGCCTTTGTAAGGCCTACAATTGAACTTGCATCTCCTACAGTATGATGGTTGGAAAAACTAATACACATGCCATGATATGGAAACAAAGTTATCTGTGTTGCGAAAACTCCTCGAGAAATCTTGAATCTGGGCTCAAATAAACCATCAAACGAACACCACCGGACCTCGACTCAATCCACAGCCTTCCTTCACTTTGATTGCCTCAAGTTTTCACCATCACATAGTTGCCCTTTTCTACCCACAAAGGATCAATGGTGCGATTACAATATCTCAAAGGGAGGAAGAATTAAATGAAAGAGCAAATGGTTGAATCTTTCTCTCAATAAAGTCGTCTGCATCTATCTCACAAACTATCGTATATTGTAAGTCAATCCACACTCATGGCTACAGGTAAGGTTGGATACATAGATGGATTAGGTCACCAATAATTAGGCCAAAGAACTTTACCTAAATGGGCCAACTTAATAAAAAGGTAAATGGGCTAAACATATTACCTCCAGCTAATTAAATCCAACTCGAACTTGGGCCCTTCAAAAGTACTCGTCGTTTCCAGGTCGAGCCAAATCTATGGTGTCAATAATTTATCTGACAAATATTTTATCGTCGTCATCCGAATTTATTGGGTATAAAAAATCCAACAAATCTTCATCTTGATGCCCAATCAACATGCAAGCAAATAAAACACGAAATTTATACTTGCATAATCAAGATATCCAATAAAATTGTAAAAGTTTATACTTGCATAATCAAGATAACTAATAAAATTGTAACAAACCTTAACTCGTATCTCAAACCCGAAACACATACCATAC
>CAIGRK010088998.1:0-11382 GCA_903798315.1 Fraxinus greggii
GAGCAACATTATTTTGGAAGAATGTATTGTGGAATAGTAGATTGATGGAGAATTTGTGGTTGAAGAAGAAAAAAAAAGTTATTAATGTGATGAAAAATATTATTTTATTGAAGAATGTGTGGTTGAAAATGAGTAGAAAACTGAAAATGAAAATTTTAATGTGTACCAAACAGGGGCTCAGCCAATTAAAATTATGATAGGTACAAAATAGCCTCAGTTTGACAATCATTTTTTCAAAACTTCTTTTTCTCACAATCATTTTCAACCACTATTTCTTGTAATAAAATTTTCTTCACGTAAGTCCAAAATTTTTTTCTATTCTTTAACCACACATTCTTAAAAAATGTACTAATCAAAATCTCATTTTTACCCCCAAAAAAAAATGGCTGTAATTTATATATGCAGGGTCCATTTGACATATTAGCACGTGCAAGAGTTAAGAGATGTAACGTGAGAAGAGTGAATGGCGGTGGAATAGCACGTTACGGTCGGTTCAGGTGGCGGTGACCGTTGATATGTTCAATCATTTACAGTCAAAAACTGTGTGTAGTTAAGGAAATTGATTTGCTGTTCTACCTTAAGGAAATTCACATGTTTTTTGTCTTAATCCTACATTAGGAAATTGATATGTTTTGTCTTTAATTTCATAGTTTTCATTTTGTTCCTAATCAACTACATGAATGTTGTTTTGTCTCCCATTAATTATAGCATTTTGTACTGTCAAAATTTATCAATGATTTGTAAGGCACGAGGTAGAGATGTCAAGTCTCTCTAGCTTTTTATAAACATAATATGCATAATATAGCGTTTACATATTTTCATATTCATCTAATTATTTTAACCATTTTACTAAGGGCCATTAGTAATTATTATTTTTATTAATATAAAAACAGATTGGAAAACTAATTTTTTTAAAAAAAAAAATACGCTTTATGGTGCTTAAGTCTGCATTAGGTCATCAAAAATAGAGTTGTTGATATCATTTTTTAACGTCACGCTCCATGCTTGTCTTTACGAATATTCAAATTATTTGACAACCATTATTTTTTTGAATAGTGATTTTTATGAAAAATTGTAGTTAAGAAATAGAAAAAATTTTGGGTTTACGCGCAAAATATTTTATTGTGCGATTGAAAATGATTATGTTGAAAAAAAAAAGAGTTTTCAAATAATAGTTGTTAAATAGGGGATCAAAAATGTACATCATTACATAGGACGGATAAGATTTAATTTTATTTTTTTCCGTTTTTATCTTAGCAAATAATAACAATATTGTTATCTGATACAACGTATTTTTCATGTTATCTAGTTCTAACATGTGGTGGTTTTTTGAAGAAGTCACGCACATTCTAATTTAATTATTACTACACTAAGAAAATGAATATAATTTTCTTACATGGATTGTCTTGTCTAACATACCATATACGCCTTGGACTATAATTCAACATACCAACTAAAGGTGTGGTTGATGTCTTGCACTGAACGTGATGTTAAACATAACATCATCTTGTAGTAGATATTACTTGATCTGATTGAAATAGAGAGGTACTCGATAAAATTTGTTACCATACAATCCATGTAACGTAATTTTATTTCATCAAGGAGTTAGGTCTACCAAAAATTAAAGAAAAACCCATAGAAGAGCAATAATTATAAGAGCGTCTGCTCTGCAAAGCAAAATTAGATGCTAAAACCCTTGGCGGGCATCATTATCGTTGAAACAAGAGTGCTATCTTGACTAGTATTTAAAATGATAATGTCAAAAATGGGTAAAAAAAGGGTGAAACTTTCAATAATTAGTGGGTTCAAATTAATCTTTTTTACTAATACAGAATTAATCTCGTTTTTTCAAAAGCTTTGTTGTGGTCTAGTTGTGGATCTTGTTCAACAAAAGAGCAAACAACGCATCGACATTAATAATGATCACGCTTACCAAGTTTCAGTAAACCACTTTACCAAGAAAAAGACCACGAAAGTTTTGAAGGTAAAAAACAGAATATAAATAAATAAACAAAAGTAAGATTTTAAAGATTTTACTTTTCATTTTTTACGTTTTTTTTTTTTTCCCACCATGGATGAACAAGAGTGTTAAGGGTTGTTGGTATATATTACATTATATATGTCGACAGTACGATATTCGAGTTTAATGGACTTTGATACTTAACGAGTCTTGGATTTGTCTGAAACGTTATTAAAAATTCCAAGTTTTAATATGTTTATCTATATTTTTTATTCGATGTGGAATTTTCCGGCAACAATTAGTTAATGTATTTTCAATTAAGATTGAAACGAAGATAATGCTCATCGTCAATCAACAAAAGATGGTGTTTATCAAAAAGTTGCGGATTCACAGCATCAACTCGTCTCAAACAAAATCACTTGCAACATCGTCAATTCTAAACGCCTTATTTTTTTCTACTATAGAAAGGGAAACCTTGTCTCTTAATGGATCTTTTGTTTTACCTTATATATTCTCTGATGATTAGATGACACTCTTACCAAGCATCTCTCATTGTCTAAACTTACTCAACTATAGTCTTAAGATCGGAATCTTCAATGAAAGCTTTGTCTTGCTGAGGTTGTTAAGGATAAGGCCGAAACCGAAGATATTGTCCATTGCCAATCAATTGAAAATAATGGTTATAACGAAAGTTGTAGATACACCTTTAACCAAGGACGAGAATCATCTCAAACATAATCGCTTGCAACCAATCCCGAGTAGATTAACATAAGTTGTAGTTTAAATTTATACAATCGATTAGTGTTTATCATCTTGTTACTTTAGTTACACTATAAATAGACTTGCAACACGTTAAATTTTACATCAAAAAGAATTAAGATGATGACTCGAAATACCAATAGAGTCATGTCTCACTTATCAACTCTCTTCGTCAATTGGGCATTGACTGAGAAATCGTAATCAAGGATAAGTATGGAATCTGGACTACCCCTTCCATTAGCCTATAATTTTAAAGTCATTCACTCAATGAATGATAACTAAATAATTCAACATCGACGAAAGCATAATACCCTCTGTAGATATTATCTTCTTCATTAACTTGAGCGTTAGAGTTGAATCGACCACTATCTTTCTGTACAGAGTTTCATGTAATAAGCATGTGATTTCTTGTTTGTACAACCAAGAAAAGGGATAAAATCTACCATTTGACAAGGAGGACCACTTCTATCCATAATAACAAGATTTGTACTACGGACCATTTGCTTGATTAAGACATCCTTAGCTTTTAATTCATGTTTTGTTCGATTATTTTCATTGTTATATATCAAGGTTTTGGTGAATCTACATAGTTCGACTGATATTAATAATCTTGTCAATGTTATTTTCAGACTGTCCATTATCTCATCTTTAATATTCTAATTGGTTCAATTTCTAACAAGTGATATCAGAGTCAAAGTTTGACAATTCTTGGGAAAGCCAGTTTGGTAGGGATGTAAACGAGTTGAAGGTCACGGCTTGGGTAGAAAATGTCTCGAACTTTTTCTGCCCGAGTTGAGTCAAAGCTTGGCAGAAAAAACGAGGTTCAACTTGGGCTTTTGGTTCGAGGCTTATAAAACGAAGCCGGCTCGATTTCATTTTTTAAGTGTCTGTTTGAGCCCTATTTTTTGCTCAAAATGTATTTTAAAATAGTATTTTGTTGGAAAATGTGTGGTAAAAAAATAAGGAAAAATTTTAGATTTACGTTTAATATTATTTTATTAAAGAATGTACGATTGAAAAATAAAGAGAGAGAGAGAGAGAGAGATATGTATTTTGAAAATAATGAGTACCAAATAAGGGCTTAGGAGTCTATGCTAATTAATTAAAAACTGAACTAGAATTCACTATAATGCTCAATGACAAAGACTAAAGAACAAGGCGTTCTTCTTGTTAGAACTTTTGCAAAATGGGACAGAAATAATATCTTTACTAGACTAATTTAAAAATAGAAGTCATTGATTTTACCCATAATTATATGATTAATAAATAATTAAATTACTAGCATCAGTTCTAATTTATATTAATTAAATGCTTGTGTAAACAGGCGGCTGTAGCTGCACGCACTAGCCTATGTTCACCGGTCAGATCGGGCTCGGGCTAATGCCCAAAAATAAGGCTCGGCCAGAGCCGGGTCGGCTTTTTTCCAGCCAAACCACGACCACCCGAACTGATGAGCCAAATTGATATTCTTACAGTTTGATTTCGTATTAGGGGGAGGTTTGATCAACTCAAAATGAGTTTTGATTGTTTGGAATTTCATCGAATTATTTCCTGAATTTTCCTCACTCAAATAAAAAAAAAAAGGAATATGGTCACTCAATTAAACACGTACCAAATAGTGTACTGTAGCTATTTTTCATAAATATGTGTACGCAATTTGGAACATTATAGGAAATAGAAATGGGTTGCTTTCATATTTGAAACCTCCATTGTTTGGTAATTAAAAGCATGTGAAAGTCTGTCTACCATATGATATTTCCCATAAAGTACTGTAACTATAATAGCACTGACCAGTTCGCTTTACTAATTATCTATTCATTATTTTTTAGACAATTTGGAAATTAGCTTGCTCCTGGTCGATTTTTTGTTCTTTCTTTTTCTTAAAATAAAACAAAACATTATTGTTGTTAGTCCTATGGTCACTTTCATTGGGAAAATTTGAACTCATTTGCTTTCTGCACGTGCACGCAAAACTAAGTAATCACGTTACAAATGTCACCCACGAAACAAAATTTTAATTCAATCTTATAAATTATCGTTTTTTTCCTTCATTTCGAACCATTATACAATGCTTCACAACCTCCTCCTTGCTCGTGGCTTCCGCCTCCTTTTAACCTTCGATTTCCTTCATTTCGAACCATTATACAATGCTTCACAATCTCCTCCTTGCTCGTGACCTCCGCCTCCTTTTAACCTTCGCCCAAAAACATCTCCCCTAAGGTCCACCACAACAAACCCTCTATTGCAAAATTGATTTGCCACCCTCCATCGTATGGGAAAGGCAAGACGATAGGTTTACTGTTTATAGAAGAAAAGGTAGGGTTCCAAATATTGAAGAAATCAGAACCAATCAATTTTTTTTGCATTTTAAAAAAGTAAAACAAAACATAGGAGGAGACACACAAATATTAAATGATCTCAACTTGTCATTGCCACAAAAACATAGCATACTTTTTCTTTCTTGCAATTTTGCTTTTTATTTTTCCAAGGGAGGCATGAATTTAGGTGGCAAGTAGTCTCTCTCGAAGGCAGGAGCCAGGAGTAGAAGGTTTGGACGTCAGATTTCCTCCAACTAACTTGTCTTTTCCCTTCTCAAATTCCAAGAATAGACACATATATGCCCATTTTCAACAAAAAAATAAAAGACATAAGTCAAAATATAAGACAAAGTAGATGCTAACAATTATTTTTGAATAAGAAAAGGCACCATCTCAACTTTAAATTATTTTATAATTAATCTTATTTTACTTGAAATTTTTCTAGTTTCTTGTATTACCTAGAAAATTGAGCAGAAATGGTAACAAGGCAAACTAAAATTAAAAATATATTGACAATATTTAGGTTGATTGAGATATTACTCTTCATCTAATATACCACAAATCAATTACCCAAAAATAAGTAACTAATCATTTACATGTGAAGATTTGCAAAATGAGATTTTAAAAAGATATTTTGTCATCCAATGCAAAACTCGGACTCGATATTCATTAAGCCCATATTTGACGAAGCTTTTCAAAATTATAAGTTGATAAATCCTATAAAATGTATTATTAAAAATGAAAACGACTACAGATAGCATAAAATGTATTTGGGCAATTACTCTATAAATGAAAACGACGACGTCAGTCAAAAGCAACAGCAGTTGCAGTTTTCCACACTCCATTCTACACATGAAAACGACGTCGTTAGCTTGAAAGTAATAGCAGTTTCCCTCACGGGCCTCACCCCTACTATTCATCTACTGACACATTAGTACAAAGATTAAATAATGCTGGTCAAGAAAAAGGTAACAAATCGAAATTCTATTTATTATATTCATCAATCTTATCAAATATTTGTACATGCCCGACAAGTTCAAGATTAAGACAAAAAGACGAGCACATACTCAAGCTGTTCAGCCCTATACGTTCCATTTCCATTGCAACACAACAATTTAAAATTTAAAAAAAAAAAAAAAAAGGATGAGTCGGAATCCTTGACAGCTCCCACCTGTCCTATCCTGTACTTTGGTGAAGAAGGTAAATCGCAGATTATACCTCCAAAGGTACAGGGTGGAAGGTTGCTTGTACACTTACACTTACCCAAAGACCAAATCTATATTTCAGGATTTGAACCCTTGACGCGGCAGTCTCAAGCAAAGTTGGAACTTTTCCACTTTCCCCTTTTACCACTTGGAGATGTACTCTGGGGGCACAACACAACAATTTAGTGATGACAACATGATGTGTATGAGATGAGTCGGTAATTTTCATTCCTGTTTCGTCCGATATTTTTGTTACATTGCCACGTCCCCATATCCAATTAAATCGGGACGAGATCAGGGTGGGGCGGGACAAGTCTTCTATACCATTTAGCACCCAAATTTTTTTTTTTCAATTTTTTTCTTTTATTTTTTATGTCTTTAGGTAGTAAATATTATTACTTTTTAACTAATTTGTTATAAACAACTTGTGTTCTCTTTAAAAATAATGATAAATCTATTATTTTTATTTGATAAAAAACTTAAATTAGAAATTAATTCTAAACGAGAAGGGTAACGGGGTGTGGACTATATTGCTCGTACCCGCTTCGAGTTAAGGACCATCGCCCCGTCCTTGTCCTGTTTATCCGGTTAAGCGGATAATTCCCATTTCATTCGGGACGGGACCCACGGGTATCGATTGGACGAATTTTTTTGTCCACCCTATTAAAATTAGTCCAACAAATTACAAATTATTTGTTGTAAATCATTCAAAGCTAAACTAATACTTTTTGCCATTTGATTTTTCGATGTTAATTTCTTTTTCAAACCCTTCCGATATTTCTATACATCCGGCCTCCTCGATACATGTTGCAGTACTCGACTGAACTAACGCTATAATAACAATTTAGCTTCATTTTTTTCCAGACCGGGTGATTTATTTCTGGTTTGCGATGGAGGCAGAGAGCAAACCGGAGGCTTCTGAAAAGACAAAAGTGAGAAGAATATGGATGTTTGTCGGTAGCCGGTTAACATAGTCCGAAAATTACCACATGGAGAGTGATTAATATGGCTGAGTGAAAGACTTTGTCAGTTTTCCGAGTTTCTCGACCAACTCCGGTGACAATTTCTTCGATGGATTCCTTTCCTCCAATCGGAAATCGAATCCAAGAGCATCAGCAACCTCGTCAGATCTCCAGCCTGCTTTCCGGAGTATATCCGAGAACCGATCTGTTTTCAATAACAAAGCATCAAGAACTGCTTGATTGTCCAGCATCACCATCTCTCCATCAAAGAATCCAGATGCTGGAACGTGTACGATCTCAGAGACATCAGATTCTGCCCACCCACCTTCTCTTAAAACTTGCCCGATTTGGGATACGTGCTCCTCGACCCATTCGGGGATTTCGTATCTTGGCATGTCGAAATATCTGTCTGGCGATGATGAAGACGTAGATGAGGAATCTGAGATCCTCCGCCGCCGATTGACAGCGGCGTCGCTCCAGAACTCCACCCACCGTGGCGTTCTTGTAACGGAGACTGTGTCTAGACTTTTTCTTGAAGAATTCGTCGATGATCTGCTTAATTTTTCACTTATGGAGAGCTGCTTGGAGAGTATATTTGGATTAGGGCTTTGAAATAGAGAAGATTCACGATCAAAGAAGTCTGATAAGTCGAATCCACAAAAGGCAATCCGATTTTCATCCACGTAGAATATGGGGTTTCCTGCTAGACAAGGATTGCAAGGAATGTAACAATGGTTGAAAACGGGTATCAAAAGAGGGACCCTTTTAAGTGCATTTCGGGCTACTTTCAAGGCCTTTTCCGGGTCGGATGGTCTGGTGCCCCATGACCTTGACCAGAACGCGTTCCGAGCTATGTGAAAGGAAATGGAGGCGATAGGAAGATCGATGGTGGAGCGGAGGTGATGCCGAGCGGAGCGCCAGTCAGGGAAGCCGGCGCCGAGGGGTAATCCGGCTGAGAGAACAGCTTTCAGGTCCGGCGGAAAGGCAAAGCCAAACTCCGCCTCAGCTAATGCGAACTCGGACTCGGATAATCCGGGTTGGACTTGAATTCCCGAGTTCTTGAGATGATTAATGACTTTATCCGCAAGGGCAGAAAATGAGAGGAGGCTATTACGCGGCGGAATAGGTGTGGAAGGGGTGGAGGCCGCGGCTCTGGCCGAGAGACGGCGAAGGCCGGCTAAGTGCGCCGGGTTTAAGCCGGTCATCATCCTTTCGACGTCGACCATTCTTTAAATTTACCGGGTAATCGAGCTGGAGTAACTATTCTGATTTTCGGTGGCCGGTGAATTTTTAGTGTGTGGAAAGTGGAACAATGACCAGTGAAGCCAATACTGAATTGAAAAATTGGGAAAGGAAAATAAATGGACAGATATTTATAGCATGACATTGGGGGCCCACATTCAGATTTTAGTCATATAAATAAATTTCTCTCTTTTTCTCTTTCTTTTTCTTTGTTAGAATTATTTAATGGTAGCGACAGTTTAATTATTTAATAATTTAGTTTAAAACAAGAGATTTTTTGTTAGATATGAGTATTTATTTTGAAGCAAAAAGGATCCAAAACTAAAAGCAGCTTCGTGTTTGCATATATGAGTGGGCCCACATTCGGGTGGCATCTAATGAAACTGTTAGATGGGTGGATTTTACTTCTTGTTCAAAATTCTTAAGTTGTCTTAACTAATCGTTAATATGATGACACGAAAAGATAATATCCGATCAATCAAGACCAGAAGTTAATCGATCAATTTCAATTCTAACTCAAAAGTTGTGAAAAATCGACCAAATATAACGGAATATTGTTTCAACGGTAACTTGTTTACTTAAATATTGAAAGATTGTAAAAACATTCGTACGACCATTCTACTTTTCGTACCTTACCTTTTCTTTTGTTTTTCATATTCATTGCAAATTCTAATAAGTTTGAATTATAAGGAAAGAAGGAGGTCTCTCTCGTACCCCCCAATTGACCAATGAATTTGGTTCCATATTTCAACGATACATGTGACAATTACCTAATAATTCATTGTCAAGGTGTAAGTGAGAAATAAAGGAATCTTTCTGGCAATGATTTGTGCCCCTCAACTATAGTAATCTATATATATTCATTTATATAATTTGTAAACGAAAAAAAAATACAAATTCTCTTATTTTTCCGAGATTTCTTTAATTTATATTCATTTCTCTTTTTCAACGGTTGAGCTCGTGCAAATTCACATTCGAAATCACTGAGACTACCTAACCAATCAGAGTAGGCATTAGTGGATGTTACGCTTGCATTTGGTAGTAACAGTGAGATTGATGCAAAATAATTGAGCTACAAATTGATCTCGTGATAAATTTATCATCTATCTTATATTGTATTTAGTAATATCATGAGTTATCCGTAAAAAATGAATACCCATGCAATGGTTTACCTCTCGTTTAGACAAATTCACTAATCAATTTATATATAAGAATACTAATGGTTCTCACTATATAATAATGTAGTATTATGAATGTACAGTCAAAATTAATATTTTACTGTGATTGGATTTATCAACCAATTTATAAATGGTATCGGAACGATCAGTTGACGGGAAAGAAAAAAAGACAGAGATGAAGAAGTTTGCAAAGAATAGTGGCAAACGCCGTGGAAAGATTGAATAAAGCAAATTTTCGTCCACGAATTCCAGGCACGGTGGGGGTTCTATCTTAAGCTAACCAAAATCACTTGATTAGATAAATTGCACAGAAACAGGGACAAAAAAGAACAATAAAAAATGAAATATGACACAACACCATAAATGTACTACACGAAAACCTTTAAAAATGTTCAATAGCCCATGTTTGATGGCAATTATTTTGGAAAAATAAGGGGTTGTTCTCTTTGTCGTTTTCATCCCTTTACTGTTTTCAATTTTTCAAAATAGTGAAAACACGTTTACTTACGATTATTTGAAAACAAGTTTAAAATTTACAAATGAAAACAGGAAACAGAAAAATTGTCGTACTGGGTGTTGTCAGTACCGAACCAGAATTTTCAAAATGCATTTTGGGAGTTTTTTAGTTACGCCACCAACAAAAATCACCGCCATCGTCGACTGCACCACACCGTCGCCGTCGCCGTATCGTCAAAACCATCTCTGATGACGTCGTGACCCACAGCCACAGCAGCAGAAGAAAAATCACCGCCACACCACAGCCACAACCATCGCACACCCAAAAACTACTGTCAAAGCCATCGCCACACCACGCACACCTCGATGCTCTTCGCACATCGTCGCACAACTCCATTAGCGATCGCACATACAAGAGAGAGAGATGGGAAGAACACATTTTCCAATTTTGGGTTTTTGAAAATAATTTTTCAAAATAACAAAAAGAACATATTTTCGACAATCTCAAAATTGACATTCAAAATACAAAACTTAAAATAAATTCAAAACTCAAAACAAAAACACGAATAGAACGACCCCTAACGTTTTAAATAATNCTCGATGCTCTTCGCACATCGTCGTACAACTCCATTAGCGATCGCACATACAAGAGAGAGAGATGGGAAGAACACATTTTCCAATTTTGGGTTTTTGAAAATAATTTTTCAAAATAACAAAAAGAACACATTTTCGATAATCTCAAAATTGACATTCAAAATACAAAACTTAAAATAAATTCAAAACTCAAAACAAAAACACGAATAGAACGACCCCTAACGTTTTAAATAATAATTTTTAGGAGAATATATTTTTAAAAAGTAAGAAAAGTTTTTGGTTTACTTGCAAAATATTTTATCGTGTAAATGTGCGGTGAAAATAACTAAAGATTTTTTAAAAAATTATTTTTAAAAGAAATTTTTATTTGTAAAGTATTTTTAGAGGAAATCACATTAGATCAATTTTTTATTAAAAAAAAATTTTAATTAAATGAAGTATTTTCATAAAAATTAGTAAATCGGGCTCCAAAATAATATTTTGAATCTAAAAAGTTTATTTTAACTTTTCAAAAATAATAAGAATTAATTAGTGGGTCACACTCTAATATGAGAGTGTTGTAAAAATTACAACACTTAATCATTGTACAAATGAATTTTGAGAAAATTACCTAAAATCCTTCTTTTTAAAATTACATTTCAAAAATAAGGGGATAAAGTTTACATTTCAAAATTCAGGTGGCAATTATATTTTATAATTATAATTATT
>CAIGRK010089260.1:0-14492 GCA_903798315.1 Fraxinus greggii
TAATTTTTGAAATATTTTAATGAGTTTGTTATTTATAAAATGTAATTTTAAAATGTAGAAATTATGTATTGTTCCCTAATTATATTTTTTTGAATAGTGCATGAATAGTATAGTATTCTTTGTGAATAGGGCTCGGTCCGGCCTGTGAGCGTAGCAGCACCTGGGCCAATCCCGAACCAGAATTTTTACCAGAGGCCCGGTCCTTTTGATACCCCTGCCTAAAAAATTGTATTCACTGCGTCGGCTAGTAAACCAACGAACAAGCAGAGGAGCATTTGAAGCTTTTTCTGTGAGTTGAATTAATGGCTGCCTCCGTTTGTCTAGTTGATTCGCAGTATTCCGACCAAATATCTACCCTTCTCAAGTCTCCATCTCCCAATCAAGTCAAGGCATTAAAATTCTCTCTCTCTTAACACATACTTGCGTCTGTATATAATAAATTTCGAAAACTGATGCTATTTGAAGAAATTAATATGTTGGGCTAAATCTTACAGGAGTATTTCCAGGAGCTTATAGCTGAAAGGCAATGCAATGGGCTTAGAGTAAACCCAGAAGGCGAACATGGAAAGGGTACTTTATTAACTAGATTCTTGGTTTGTATATACTGCATTATACAATTATCTTTCTTAGCATTACAGTTTCACAGCTGGGCTTGCTGACTGTTTATTACTGATAAGGTAGATTGGATAAAAAATTAATCTTGTTGAGTAGATGTTGCTGTGGGATTTTGTTATTAAGCGTTTGCTGACATGCTTGTGAGAGAATTTTAATCTGGGCTATAGAAAACTGCAGGAGTTTATGCTGATTTTGATTTTAAAGAAGGGGACCTAATTTTAAAGGATCAAATGCTTGTTGGTGCCCAACATTCTTCCAATAAGGTCTTGCAACTTAAGACTGTTACTATGTTACACTCCTCATAATTATTTACTTGGTTAGTTTTTAGTTATTTTTATATACTTTTATTTAATGTTGCAGATTGATTGTTTGGTCTGTAGCTTTTGCTTCCAATTTATTGGCTCGATAGAGCTTCAAATCGGGAAGAAGCTTTATTTACAAGATCTAGGCATCTCTGCAGATGAATGTGGTCCTTCTGATAGAACATTATGTTCTTCTGGTAGTTTTAGTGGCAGGAGTCCTCTCCTTCGAGATACTATCGAATCATTGATGAATGGTTCTACGCAATTACCTTTCTCTGAGAAGTTCCCCCTGCCTTCAGTTGTTTCATGTCCAGGTGGATGCAGAGAAGCATACTACTGCAGGTAGATGAATATCCTAATATCAATCTTGGTACACAAAGGGGAGAAAGAGAATTTTCTACCATGTTTACTTTATAGTTTGTTTATATTCTGGAGCATAAAAAAATTGAAGTTGCTAAGAATTTCTGGAATCTGAATATGCATTTTCTTTCCATGAAAAGAGACTGTTATACATGTACAAAACATTGTTATCTATTCTTATTTAGTGTAAGTAGGTGTGTTCGATGTCTATCCTTGATTGATATTTGTTCGTTGTCTATTAAGTCCATTTTATTCACCTCAATGGAAATAAACTCTATGCTAGATTGACTGGATTATTTTAACAAGTACTTATTATGGTCATAAAGTAGCTGCACCATCCTCTTAATAAGATAAGTTATCTGTATCAGAAGCTTCAAGCAAATAAGTCAATGGAGTACCTATGGTCTGAATGTTCACATCAAGATTATATCATTGTAATGGTTTTAACATATTTTGTTTCTGACCAGAGCAGTCGTTTGCAAGTATATTGGCTTGTATTATATGTCATTTAATTTTTTAAAAAGCTCAAAATATTACTACTTGTGTGAACCATTGGTCTTACATGGCATGCATGGACTGTCAATTTACTTTCTTCACTGTTATCGTCTAACAGTATGTTATATTCTTTAGTCAACAATTAACTTTATTGCATAGATTCTCACTTAATCCATCTTGCGTAGTGAATCATGTGCCAAGGCTGATTGGGATTCATTCCATTCTTTGCTTTGTACTGGGAAGGGATCAAAATCATCAAATATAGAGGCACTTCTGAAATTCATTCAACATGCTAATGGTAAAGCTCTAAATTACTTTACTACCCTTCAGCAGGTTCTGTTATATTTCTCTATCTTGCTTGCGTTTCATGCTTACACTGTTTTCTCCTTCCAGAAACTAATGACATTTTCATCCTTGCTGCCAAGGTAATGTCTTGTTTTCATTTTCCTTTTTCCTGTCCACGAATGATCATAAGAGATTAAATAGTTGTCGTGCAGACTCTTATTTCACCTTGCTATCGCATCTATCTGTTAGTGAAAAAGAAATGACCATTTCATAAAATAGTTGTGGTCCACAATAGAAATGTAATCAGATTTTGAGAATGTATGTATTACCTAGTGAGAAATGAGTATAAAAGTAAACTCCTAGAAGAAGATCTACTTAGTCCTTAGATATAAGAAAGAAACTTGTGTTCCTATTTTGGTGATAGAGAGCAATAGAAGTTACCTCGACCAAGGAAATTTGGAATGTGTGACATAAAGATGAGCATCATAGACATTCTATGCTTGAGCGGATTTAATTGAAAAGTAAAACAAATGACATCTTGATTGCTAAATGGATTCATCATCATTTAAGTGGCTTTTGGTGTTGTATTGCAACAAATTTTCTCTTTTTATTGTTAGGTGATCCTGCAGTTAGAATAATCTATCTCCCCTTAAATTTATTTATCTAGAATTTATGACATTCTTTTGCCTTTTGACATTTGCTTTTGCCCCTCCACCTAATCAACACCTGAAAGAAAGATAATACGAATTCCCTGCTTAATCCAGAAAAAATAAAGAAAATCGCATAGCACATGAATCACTCATGGATAAAGAAGCTAAGTGAACTGTTTATAAGTCAGAAAATTATCTTGTGACGTTTTGGAAAATTATCATTTGGACTTGATTAAGCCAATTTTTTTACGAGGTTGATTCTAGTGGGGGATTGTTATTTTATGGGAGAGTAAAACATGTATGAAATGCAAAAGAGCATCAAGCGGGCTAATTGATCATTTTGAAGGGAAAAAGAGAGTTTTGGTGCATAAATTAGTTTTCTTCCATTTTATGCATTGAGAATCGTAACTAGAGATAGAATTGTCTTCAGCCATGAAGGTTATCTTTATTGGTATTACATCAAATACTGGGGTTCCATTTTCAGGTTATTTCATTTACCATTCTGAGATACAGGAAACTGAAAGTCACTCAGTTTGAAAATCCCAAGAAACAAGATGCCATAAATCTATATACCAATTATGGTTTTCCAATGCTGTTAGAAGCATGGAAGCCTGTATCTATGGGATACAAGAGAAGGTAATTCAAAATTTTTGGATGAAAGATTTTCTTTTGCTTCTTTTAGTTACAGAATCTTGTCTTGTCAAAGTTAGAAGCATTAGAGTTATTAAAAATAATAATATTACAATGTAGTTATTTTAAAATTTTAAAGGACACAACATACAAACAACCATAGTTTCTTTTGCTTCAGTCTACAGGAATCTGGATTTGCTTAATATGGGGCCATTTCTTTAGCTTCCATTATTAGAGGCTTTCAGATTTTCTAAATGCTTGTTTGACATCTCATGAACATACAAGTGCTCGGTCTTTAACATATATTTGCCGAACTTGCAAGACGTACCATTACTCGTAAAAATGGAGAGAACATGTTTCCATAAACATAATGCAATAATGTGCTTAAAATGTTTTTTCTTATCCTACAGAAGTTACAGAATGGATGTTCTTGATATGTTTTCATTGTTTGATCAGAAGATTATTTAGAATTTTTGACTGAGATGAAAATAATGACTCATAAACGCTTTACTTATGTTTCTTATAATTAGTAGTATTATTTTGACTGTTCGGTAAATTGGTTAACTTATATCCATAGTAGTACTTTTTTAACTATGTATGTCGAGTTAATTACAATTGTAGTTTCATTTTTAGGGTTACTTATAAATAAGGGTAAAATGTCAAATGACTGAAAAGTAAGTTAAAATATCAAATCACTGAAAACTGAAAAGAACATAATTAAATTTATAATATAATATTTTAATTTAATTTTAAAATTTATTACTTAGATAATTTTTTTTGGAATAAATAACATTCATTTTTTTTTCCAATAGTTTAAAATTTAATTTTTATTTACACGTTATAGTTATTTTAAATTAGTGTTGCAACATCTTATTTCTGATGTGAAAATCATTCTGCAAAAAAAAAATAATAATAATAATAATTATAATAATAATAATAAATATATGTATGTATGTATGTATGTATGTATGTATTATTTTCTAGAATGGTAACTCCATCAATAATCATGAAGTCACACTTACTCTGCATAAGGATACTGCTCCAATGATATGAAATCCGTTTTAATTACATTTAAATTTGTCTTAGGTGGTGGGACTGCATTGCTCTGCCAGAAGATGTCGATTCTTGTGATGAAGCTATGTTCAGAATGCAAATAAGGGACTTGGCATTCACGGTAATCCTCCAAATAGATACATCTTATATAAGAATATGTTAGGAAATTATATATTATTGGATCATTCATTTTGTTATAGTATGCTCATGTTTACAAAAATTTATGGAAAAAAAGAAAGAAAGAAAGAAAGAAAGGAAGGAAGGAAGGAAGGAAAAAAACAACACAGTGATCTGCTTGGCTTAAGTACAAGTTCGATCCATCATTTTGAAGCAAACAGAAAAAAGAAAATTTTTGTTGGTAATCCATGTGAAGAAATCTGTTTTTTCAAAAGAATTTGCATTCCCTCTCTTGTTTACAGTTCACCTCTTCCGCATTTGCTGTCTCTCTAAAATTCTAACCCACAATTTATTTTCTGCACTTTCAGTTTTGCCCTACTGCACTATCTTCCTTCAGTCAATTTATACCAAGCAAATAAATGATCCATACTAGATAACCAATCGACGAAAATTTCTGGATTCATCTTTCCATGAAAATCAGGCACTTCTATCATTTCCTTCCACATAATAATCATAGGGTACTTTCTAAGCCTCTATTTCTCATTTGTTTACTTCTAGTGTTATTACAGCGATCTACATCATAGGAATGTCATAAAATATTCCTCGATGTCCTCTGGGATTTAAGATCAATGCTGTCTGGCCATGAGTGTTAACCCTAGGGTCCAACTGAACTGTTCACAGTTTTTCTTTGAAAAATAAAAAAAAAAAAAAATTGCTGCCTGATGTTTGCTATTACTATCAGCTTTTCCCAAGCATGTGTGATTCTAAAATTACAGATGGCTGACATCATTTGAGAATGATTTTCCAGGTAGCTTTTATACTCTTTTCCATCAGTAGTGGTTGAAGAATAAGACTTGGATTTGCCTCTAAATTGAGTGAAATATGCTTGTGCTTTTAGGATGTTACTTGCCACGTCTTCCATATCGCTGGAACTAACTTTCTTGTCTTTTTGGATACATTATTAATTGCTTCTTTTGGCCATGAATTATCTCTTGAAACTTTTTATTCCTGTCTTTAGATGCTCGAATCATTTTAGCATGTCTGACATTTGTCACCATGTTGTGGCCCTGATTAACATATTGGTTTGCCTGAGGTTTAGAAATCTTCTATCGCAAGTGTGACTAGATCTGGCTGTAAGGCAGATAAGATTGTCTCGTTTTCCAGCGAAAAAAGGCTTTTAAAAATGTCTTGACATTGATGAAGGGCATAAATTACTGGAATAAGTTCTCTTTTCCCATAGATTATTATCCTACTCACTGGCTGCTTTTAGTATTTATAAAGTAATGAAGATATGACCACTGAGTAGCTGCCTCCAAGCAAAGACACATCATCCTTCCATAGTCAGAATTGATAAGGAAAGCAATACCAGTAAAAATTATATATATACCCTATACCCGGAGAAGATATTTTATTAAACCATAGAAGCCAATATCTTGGCGGACTAGGGTAGTCTCTCTGCCAAAATGTTCTTCAAGCTCTAATTCTTGAAATGCCTAGTAATGTTCAAGTGATTGAGCCCAAAACTTCTTTCTCTATACCTCATCTTCAGCCCAGCCGACCAAACACCTCTATTATAATAAACAAAACAAGCACGGGGCTCTTTACCATTTTCTGACTAGTCGAACAAAATTAAACTGAGTTTTGTCCAAACATATTTTTAATTTTATATGGGGTTCTAATTCTATCGTAGTCATCTGGCACACATCTTATTGTGTGTATATAAGTAATCAATTTGAATGGCACTTGTAGCTGTCAGCAACTCTCCTTACAGCCTCTTGTTGAAGTCGTATCTCATTCTCATTGCATTCAACTATCACAGCTACTAATTTCCTCATGGCAGCAAATGTTTATTCGGGAGGAATTTCTGTATTTGTTTAATGATATGTCCTTATCTGCTGCATGGGAAAGTTCATTGGAATTGCTCCATAAAAGATGGAGTTAGAATCCGATTCCAGTATCTTTACTCATGTTCAAGCATTGTAAAATTAATTTGAACCTTCCGACCTAAATTAGTAGCCAAGACTGGGCACAATTTTTTTAGCCAAGTGTAGAAAAAACTTGTGATCTTTTTTTATCCTCCACAAAAATGGGATCAAGACTTGCTCCTCGCTCTCAGTCCAGTAAAGACAAAAGTGCCACCTTCAAAACTCACTGCAAATGTACCTTGAAAAAATTCAGAACCCACCAATAAAATCCATCACTGGCAACCAGGATATGCACCGGTCAATCCGCCATTGAACCATCCTTCAATATCTGGAAACCAGAATCTGGGATCACAGGGATTTTTCCTACAGCAAAAGATCTATAAACCTGATGAATTTTTTTCAGCCTACAATGGACTGTCTCAACAAGCAACACTACCCTTTCACTGCCACAAACATTTGAACCACTGCCCTGCTGTCACCTCAAATTTGAACGAAGTTCATCACCAATAAACTCACCACCTACACTTCTAATCCAGCTCTGTCAGCCCCACAAACATACCCACCATGAGGAATTAAGAATTCTCGCGGAGCTTCTGAGTTTGTAATAAGAGTAATAATTACTAAAATAATAAAATAATTATAATAATAAAATTTGCTAAAATGACACACGCACAGTTAAAAATTCTCATACGTCTTCATGAGTTTATACAGTCTGTGAGGAACACTTAGAAGCAAAAGATTTGCTGATGAATGGAAGATTGCAACTCCCCTGTTCAGCGGGGTCCCTCTCTTCTGATGAGAAAATGCAATTCTCAATTGTTATAGTGTTCTGAGAAGTTGAAAATATATGCTACTATGGGCTGAAAATAGAGAGGTGCACTTTTAAATCTATAAACCCATGGTAAAGTTAGTGAAATGTAGCATTACTTTCCTGGATAGTTTATTTTGAGAGATGCAGCAAGGGAACAATATATCTTATTTAGCCCCCGTTAGGTTTGGCTAAAAATCATATTTTTAGTAGATTTTGATAAAAATTGATGAAATTTGGTTGAAAAGTTAATAGAAGTCATAGGTCCTACGAAAATTGCGGTTGAAAATAAATTTAGGGAAATATTATTTTTAACATATTGGAGCCAAACAGGGGCTTAAATATCTGTTGCTTTCTATGTTTTTTTTTATCATATATTTTGAATCTAATGGCTCGTTTTGCATTTTTCAGTCACTGGAGATCCTGAAGGAAGCCATGTATGACAAGGAATATGAGCCATGTATCCTAACCAGTGCTGAATTTGTAGCAACCTTTTTTTAAAATCAGACGTGTGTGTTTTGGTTCATAAATTGATGTCCTTGACTTTTCCAAAGTATTTTCACTTGAAATCTATGGTCATATCATTGGCATGTTTGAGCTTAATAACCTGTAAGTTTGTCGTTCTAGGCCTAATACTCTAATTTAATGCAGTTAGAAACATTATTTGTATGAAGATTAATCATTCTTATGGCATTTGCATGGTAACCCAAACTCTTCCACGTGATAGTGATTTGGTCGTAGCATCTCCAGTGGAGGATTACTTCTTGTATATTGATGATCTTCCACTCTCAGTAAAGGTTAGCATATCCTTGGACATTTCAGGGCTGTCACATCAAAATTATTACCTCATTTTTTATTTATTTTTTTGGTTAAATTCGTGGCAGAAAGAGGCTGAGAAGATTACAAAACCTGTCCTTGATGCTCTTGGCGATGACTATTCAATTTGTTGTCAAGGTAAGCATCTTTGTATAAACTTACAGTGGATGCTTCTTGATTACATGTTGAAGATTGAACCACTGTGTGAAATAAAATGAAATTTAAATCAGTACTGAACTTGTCAGTTTTAATGAATACTCGGAGATTAATTTGATTGCTGACTTGTCACTGAATACTTGCAGTTAATTTTTTTTATTTTTTTTTTGGTATTAATGCATTTTTTGTTTCTCAAAATATGTTGCAATTGTTTACAAATGTTTCTAAGCATCTCGTGCAATCTTTTAGCATGAATTTTCTTATTCATATTTCTTATTTTTTGAAAATATTGCGGTGCATGTTATGCATTTTTAATAATTGGCTCCTTAGTGAATACCTCCCATCCCCACCCAAAGTGGTGTTATCTTCGGGTCTGCCTGCTGTGGAAGCAACAGAGTATTAACTTGACTTCCTATTTTTTGCATCAGGTACTGCCTTTTTCCCTCTGCAGAGTTGTATGAATCATTCTTGTATTCCTAATGCTAAAGCATTTAAACGAGAAGAGGTATGTTTGGAGAATTCTTCGTCGTCTTTTCTTTTCTCACTCATTATATTGTTGGGTTCTTTAGACCACATAGGCGTCCTTCACTAGGATGATTATGGTTGTGTTCTTGTTTGATTAGGACCGGGATGGCCAAGCAACTATAATTGCTCTTAAACCAATTTCCAAAGGAGAAGAGGTAATTAGTCATTTTCAAAATATCAGAGACATGATTGTATGAAATTCTATGCCATCTTGTCTGAGAAGTTTTATGATCAAAATGACGCCTCTCGTATTTTGGTATTTCAAGCATTTGTTTTATTGACAGATAACAATATCATACATAGACGAGGACCTTCCCTATGAAGAGAGACATGCTTTACTTGAAGATTATGGTTTCAGATGTAAATGCCCCAGATGCTCTGAAGAGGGATCATAGACGAGAATTGGATCTATACTTCACAGATCCACAAACAAGACAACCTTTCACAGCTATTAAGGAGATGGTGTATAGTAAGATATTTGTTTTACCCATAGATTTTCGAGGTTTAAGGTTTATATAAGAATCAAGGATCTTAAGCTTCCTCATCTGATCTTAGTTAATGAAATTTTGACGGCCTATACAAAAGACTCGAAACATTCTGCGGGGTAGATACATGGTGAAATGTTTATTTTTCTGGTGTTTGGATTCTTGACATTTTTCTGGTTACAAAATGATTCTCGAGTTGTCCATGTGCATCGAACCTACTTGCATCTGTTAACAAGCTGTATTTGTGCATTCTAACATAGGTTGCTTCTTTAACGACCAATATCTTCCCTATTTTTGTCATTTACATCAATTTCTCCTATGCATAACGTGATTTTTCTGGGTCAAAGGCCTGGATTAGCCAAACCCGCCAATCTGGGATAAGGTTCGAACTTTGATTACTCCTGCTGCGCCTTGGGACAACTAGACCAATTCTAGAACCATTAGATTTAGCTCGATTGTATCCAACTTTAATGAGCTCAGAATCAACGAGCTATGGATAAGAATTTCAAGCCAAAGACATTTGCAAATTAATGCATAGTGAGAGAATTGAATGTCCATTAGGAAGGAATCGTAGAAATGAAACCAGTTTTTTTTCTATTTAAGATTGGTAGAACTAATTGTACCTTGACGAGTGCACCCTGAAACATACGCCGGGTGAGCACTCTGGCTCAGCTGCGCTCTTCTTCTATGAAAATTTGTCATAGTAAACATGTAACTGGGGAAATTCTAAAAGGGTACAACTCCAAAATACCTTAGGAAATCCAAGTAACTTGGCTCTTAGAAGCAGAGTTATCCAAAAGACTAATAAATTTCAGTAAAACTACTTAGCATCCAACAGACCAGTATAACTACTTAGCATTAAAAAGCAAAGTTCAAACCAGAGCTTGATGCATGACACCCTGCCGTTGTTCATGGTCGGTGTGAGGCCTCTGCATTTCTCTCTGAGATTTTCACTCTGGCTGTTGTCCTATCCAATAATCCACCAATTGCATGCTGCACAAATATTTCTCCCGAGGAGCCACGGCCAACATCATAAGCTAAAATGTAAGCATTAAAGTGTAATTTTCATTTGAATACAAACTAGTACGATATATAAATGACATAATAAACGAATACATGAAACTTGATGTGCTGATAAGACAAGACATCTCTCTGTCCCTGTAGCTCTTTATATAGACTGAAATACCTAGTTCTACTTATACCAAAAATATACATTTGATTGTATAAAAATGCATAACAACGAACATCAAACAATATCCACTTCTACCATCTCCTCATCAGGTCCATCGATATCTACATTCTCATCATCTCCCTTGTACTGCAATTAAAACAATTTGCCCATCTCAGATCAAATTCTACAGCAGCTTAAGAAATCAATCTTAAAAGAGAGTTCACCTATCAAGATCACATTCCACATAGATTCACTGATTTTAAGGTATATCCATAACACAATTGTCTTGAATGCATTTCCATTGACATTATCAACCAAATGAAACACTACGAGAATTGATTTTAGTCAGATCTTCAAAAAGAATATACTGGAAAATGTGTTCAGAAAGGGTCAAAAAACACCGTTGAACACCTAATGTATAACCATTTAGTCACCCATCCTAATTCTGTGCCTAGTTAGCAAAATTACGAATTTGTTTTGGTTACATCACCGGTGGCACTCGTTTTTGTCATTTTAACGAGTCAATCTTACATGATTGATGGGTTTAATGATGTGGCAGCCCCTTCAGGTTGAATTCACATGCTCACAAGCCAAATCAGCAATCGCAATTCACTTGTGGAAGTTGCATTTCCAACTAAAATTTTAGGATTGAAAAACACAATTTAACACTACGAGGGGTCAACTTCATTTCAGACACACTTTTACCAATGGACCAACTTTTGGATTCAATTTTTTTCATTTTGCTTGCAAACGTATGAATTTAACATGGCTGTAACGTCATCAAGCCGTCATCCACGTAGGACCCACTGTTAAAAAAAATAATAACGGCAATGATCTCGGTGGAGTAACTAAAACAATTTGGTAGCTCTGTTGACCAAAATGAAACAAAATAAAAATGGGGCTGACTAAAAAAGAAAACTCACTATGTTAGGTCACCAACAGCATTTTTTCATGTATAAAAGTATAGGTGGGGTATATATCTTATTACGCATTGATATTTTGAATTAAAATTAACCTGTATATAAATATTCTGGGGGATCAGAGGTGGTGGCGGGATAAATGGTAAGCATGGGATCTTAGATGCAACTTCTGTCCCGGCTCCAGTAGAAGCAGCTGCAACCACATGGGCCTTTTCCTCCATTTCAACAACTTCCGCATCTTCATCAACAGCATGAGCAGCCATGCCCGTTGGCGGCAGTGGAAGGCCTGATTCAGATACCTTGGACTGCACATTTTTAGCATGCAGAACAAATTATAAAGGAGTGACATGCTTGTACCACTGACACAATGAATTTCTGGTTTCAAAAAAAATCACAATACAGAGATGGGAAAAAACACAACTTTTACAAAGTGGTTTCAGAATATTAAAAGAAAAATAAGTTAACAAGTATGTCATAAAGTGGTGTATAGCCTTGTTCAGTTGAATAGACAACAAGATTTGCACACTTGGAGATTTTTCTCTATAGAGGAAATTATATGTCCTCCCCTACCTCAATAAGCTTTGCAGAGTAACATGCAGGCCTTTGCTCGAGATCGCGTGTCCATCAGGACCTGTTTTTCGTATCAAAACAAAGTTTGCAATATCCAGACAATGATATCGCCATTTCTGTTTATTTACTCTTTTTCTTTTTTTTTTTGCAGTAAAGCTTCTGATGTAAATTCTCTGTCCAATAGGTCTAGAACTTCCTCTTTTAGCGAGAGTCCTGATAACAAACATTGAGGTGGTGGCAATTACTGCCCATCGTCCCTATATTTCTTCAGACCCCAGGTCCCGAATGCTCAATTTCTAATGTTCTTTGTCAGCATCAAACCATAATTCCTAAATTCTCACTCTGTGCAATACATCATTCTCCCATGATGCAGAAGACTCGTCCATTTATAACCAGCTGAATCTCACGACAGTTTGTCATGATACTAAATAAGGTGTTTAGCATTAAAGTTTGTTGAATTAATGTGACTCATAAGCTTCAAACAATAAGCAATTCAATTTAATATTCTCAATTACTTCCACAGAGATCGAGCTGCCAATTTATTACATTGGTGAGCATGGAAACAGTCCTTCACCAGAACAACTTGCACATAATCCACGACTTGAACTCCAAATTTACTCAATGATCGAGAGTTCGATCGATAGGCTAAGAAAACTCTTAAAATAATGTTACTAAATCCAAATCTACCAAAATATGAAAACCTAGCCCTTCATTTTCCCTCAATTCTCGTGATCCTAACCCTCCATATTCCTTATACCCAGGAATCCCATTTTTGCCAACTAAACAAGCATAATGGCAGAGAAAGTAACTTGTGCGCGTTTAATCTCTAAACCATGAAATTCGGCTAAAATCCTACCGTATTGGAAGAATTACTTCAAGTTTTGATCAGAAGATTGTCTACACTTGAAAAAGTAGTATTATTCATTTATATGTATCTTTGACAAAACGGGACAAATTCAACCTGGGGAATGCAAAAGTCATCATGAACCTTTTGGGTCTTGGGATGATCCTATGATCCATGAATACCATGCCTCACACAAGAATTAAAAGCCAAATGATTTTTTAGGGAGAAAAAAGAAGTGAAGAATGCTTTGAAGGTAGATAATATAATAAACATAACATAACAATGCAGCACCTTGTCTGGTAAGGCAATATCAAGAGTGTTTACTCCCTTCCTTGCTTCTTCTCCATGTACTGATTGTTTGAGCCCATTATTTGCATCACCATATGCCTCAGGTTCCTTGCTATAGCTTGATTGCAGATGACGACGGGAAAGTTTTGCCAATTTATCTCCTCTAGTTGGATTTTCTGGGAAAAGCAAAAACTGTTAGCTAATACATGTGTACTATAATCAAAACATTGCAGTTACACCAGGTCAATACCGAAGCAGTACTATAAGAAAGTAATAAAAGAACCATCGAAGTCCAGAAACTTTCAGTTAGTCAAATGGTAGCATTCGCAACAAAAATAAAAAGACCTGATGATATAAAGAATAAAAGTTTAATGTATCCAAGTTCCAGAAGTAGCAAGTAAAATTAATAAGGCCATTAACTTCTGGGAAACTACTCACTGATTGCACATACAAAATTTAAGAAACTTCCCCAACCCACCAAAAAAAATAATAATAATAATAATTAAAAGGAAACAGAAAAAAGTCACCATTTATCCAAAGGTAAACTTGTTGAGACACCGAAATATATGTACTTAGCCTATGTTCGGCGCATGTTTATAAACATTCAAACTACTTTTTATCCACACAATTCGAATGATCCACGAGTACTATCTACTTATCTACCATTCATTTCTATCTTATAATTTAAACCGTTTATAAGCACTTCTCAAACATGCTTTTAAACGGAACTAATTCACTTTAAGACCTGGAACAACAAAGTCAGTTTGTACCAGAAATACTCACAAAATCTGTTGCAGATTAACAAATGGGTCTTGCAATTAGGAGCTAATCAGAAATAAGCTTGATACTTTGTGGAACTGAGCGCTGAGTTAAATTAGCAATCAAACAATTCCACCAAGAAATNTTTATAAGCACTTCTCAAACATGCTTTTAAACGGAACTAATTCACTTTAAGACCTGGAACAACAAAGTCAGTTTGTACCAGAAATACTCACAAAATCTGTTGCAGATTAACAAATGGGTCTTGCAATTAGGAGCTAATCAGAAATAAGCTTGATACTTTGTGGAACTGAGCGCTGAGTTAAATTAGCAATCAAACAATTCCACCAAGAAATCCTCCAGCTCACAGTGCTACGATAGTCACCCCCACCACCTCAACAATCACGAATAAAATGGTAAAAAAATGTACAACTTACTTTTTGGCACAAAATAACTATTTGAATAAGAACTCTCTTCATAACACGGGTGATGTAGCATTTGACTCTGGTTTAGTAAATGCACAAATCCATATCATAAACTTCACTACCAAACCTACTTGAAAAATAAAACCTCCCAGTTCAGGTAAAAAGACCCCAAGTAAAGAACTATCGTTTAACCCTGAGTACTTTTACATCATACCTTAAATTCGGGAATGAGTAAGGATGTCACTTTAGCTCAATGCAAAGCAACGTACGTGTGGCTCAAGATAATTTACTTT
>CAIGRK010089330.1:0-22420 GCA_903798315.1 Fraxinus greggii
TAAAGACTAAATATATTAATTCAATAAGTAAAATAGGAGAAATGATGCAAATGATATATGTGAAGGTTCGATTCAAAGCATTGATCTACATCTGTTACCAAGCTATCCGGTATGAGCAATACCTTTTCACTATATTAATTGACTTATGGAGCAATCCAACCCTTTACAATGCTTTCGATGACTTGCATACAAGGAGCATCGATCCATATACAATATTGAGCTTTTCGGGACCTCAATAAAACCCACACTATTGAGTTTTACGGGACCTCAATATAACCCACACAGTGACTTACAATAAGGAACACCAATCCTTGTACTATTGAGCTTTCACGAGACCTCAATAGGACTCACAAATTTAGAGTAAGTGATTTTACAATGAAAACTCTCTTAACAAATGACACAAATGAATTAAGTAATAAAAGATGCCAACGCTTCAATGAATATCAATAAATGATAACTCAAGTGTTAGATAAAAACTTTGATGTATATGATAATTAGAAATTTGATTCAATCAATCAAAGTTTTTCAATGAGAAGATAAGAAGAAATAAATGTAATGTAAGTTCAAAAATCTTCTCAAAATATGTATCTGTTTTATTGAATGATTGTAATAAATTAATTTTACAAGTTTGATTCTATCAATCAAAGTTTTCAATATGAAGAAGTAGAAGAAATATATGCAATGCAAGTTCAAAGATCTTCTTCAAAATATGTCTCTCTTTTATGAGTAATAGAAATAAGTTAAGTACGAAAAGAGAGAAAAGAAAGTTTGACGAAGATGATGATTAAAGAGTTTGAATTAATCAAAATTTTTGATGTAAAGAAATAAATGAAATGAATGCAAATGTAAACTTAAAGAAATCTCTCAAAATATATCTCATTTTGATACTTTTAAAGAATATTATAACAGATGCAAGAAGTAGAGGTATTTATAGAGTTCAAAACGTCAAAAAATTTGTGGATTCGGGCGACTCGTTCGATTGACCGTCTTTTGTTTGGAAGACTATTATAGCCATTTTCATAGTAAAAATCAGAGGTCAGAACGGTCAAATTTTGGACCGTTGGAAACTTCTGGTCGACCGTCTCTTTTTTCGACCGGTCAATCGCCCAACAGTTTTAGTCATTTTACGTTTTGGCCCTGTTTGATTCAATTCAAAGGTTTTGTAGGACATGGACTTTTTGAAAGTAGATAAAAGCTATTTTTCAAGTTCAAATATCATTTTAAAAGTCATTTTTTATTTGATCAAAACATTGCATTAGAATGACTTTTAATGCACAAAATTATTTTTAATGCATAGAAGGATTATGTGCTTAAGCATTCATTACCAAATATCAAAGTGTTAGTACATTTACACTTTATCTAAGAAATTAAGTCTTTGACCTTACTCCATAGTTTGGCTCTTAAGTTCTATGTGTGACTTCTATCTTAACCTCGTTCATAAGTATGATTTGTGATGATAGCTTTTGATCTTTTGACGACCATGATCAATTTTCTATCTTATACTTTGAAAAACTATAATCACTTAAATTCAAGTTGTTAGTAAATAAGATTAACTTGTTTGTTATAATCAAAACTTTAAAGTTATAATCAACTATGTAAACAATTTCTTCTTTTTGATTATGACAAACAAGATGATTTGTAAAGTAATATTGAACAATTGATAAGGATATAAATCTTAAATTTTGCTTATAATCCATATATTCCTCATATCTTTTACAAATCAATCATCGTCCATTTAAAACATATCAATTAATAGATGATTCATGTATATCATTTAATCATTCAAAGCATATCATCTCAATCATCTTCCCCCATTTTTAATGCTTTTCAAATCATGCCATCTCATTCATCTTTTCCCTTTAAATACTTTTCAAATCTATCTTACTCAATTTTCCCATTTTGACATAAGTAAAAAGGTAGCACATATGAAACTAAGAGTACAAAACTTTAAATCAACCATAGAAAATAATAATATTTCCCTTCAATTAAGGAGAAAATGCCAAATATATGAAAGTTTAAAGAAGAGGATAATCATCACTTTATAATAAAATATTAATCAAAGCATGAGTCATGAAATGACAAAAGCAAAATCATTTGGATAAAATTTAAATTACTTTCAACCAAT
Organism: Fraxinus greggii; assembly: GCA_903798315.1. Taxonomy (NCBI): domain Eukaryota; kingdom Viridiplantae; phylum Streptophyta; class Magnoliopsida; order Lamiales; family Oleaceae; genus Fraxinus; species Fraxinus greggii. The sequence goes on from CAIGRK010089330.1 coordinate 2,126, forward strand.
TATGCATATAGAATCAATCATATGAGAACATTTTGTTTGAATTCAATTTAGCCACATACTTTAAATTCAACAATAATTCATAAAAATCTTTGAATATATGAATATCTATCAAGTATTAGAGGTTTAGTGAGAATGTTGGCCAATTGATTTTCCAAATTCTAATATGTGCCTTACCATAGACGTAATGTCTTAGTGCTACTAAGATATCTAAAATTCAGTTTATGGCACTAAGTTGTGATTCTTGAGTATTGGGTTGAAATCTAGCAAATAATAACACACTAAATATAATATCAAGTCTACTTGAGATTAAGTAAATGAGAGATCAGATTATACTTCGATATTTTGTTATTTTTATGGAAGTACCCTAATCTACTTTGTCCAGTTTGATTGATGAGCTCATTTGAGTGTTAATTGATTTCAAATCTTCCATTTCAAACTTATTAAGCATGTCCATGATGTATTTTTTTTACTCCATTACTTAGGTAGAGATTGATCACTTTATACTTCAGCAGAATCTTCTTCATCTCGTTGCACATTTGCTTCTTCCTCATGTTGACCTTTAACATATTTAGGATCTTCCTTATTTTGATTTTAAATTTTATTTGCTTAAAAGATATCTCCAAACCTATATAATTATCAATACCTTTCTCTTGATCAAGAGGATTAGTTTTGTTGATCTCAAAATATGCTGCCAACAGATGTCGGATCCATTCGTGCATGCGCAAGCTAGATCCAACACGTAAAGGTAGATCAACGGTAGGGATCACTCCGAAATTGGATGTGGAAGAAGCTCAATGAAAGAGACATTTTCGTTTGGGTTCCAGCGAGATATCTGGGATCCGATTGTATAATAATAACCAATCGCTAAGGACTTATATTAAGGATTGGAAATCAATGTAAAATAAAATTAGTTACTCCAAGTGTTTAAAGTTGCATCAGCCTTCAATTGTTACATGGTGGGGGTATTTATAGTATTACAAATGGAATGGTGACCCTCAGATGAAATTTAATGTGGCCTTATTTCCTTGGCCGAAGTATCAAATCCTAGCCATCATGTTTGACTTTCCTAGCTTTTCAAAGCATTTAATACTCTTACATCCTATTGATAAGACAAGACAAGACACAAATACACTTTTTACAGAAGTCACGTCACTAGATGCAGTGGAGCCTCGACCATGATGGGCCTCAGGCATAGGCCTCTTTGGCATGTCTACTTCGGATTAGCAGTAGGCCGAGAAAATTACCATGTGGGCCTCATCTGGAGTGGGTCCACAGCTTCACTAGTTCGGCCATGTGGACAATGCTAGTAACATGTCATGACAATAGTCCCCCAAGTCTATGTATAATTACTTATGTTATGCGTGGACTTTTAGTAGTTACAAAAATTTTAAAATTTCCAATTCATCGTACTAGTTCCCCAAGTCTAGGCTCATATATTCATATAGTGCATGGAATTGATAGCTGATGTAGGACTGGCTCACCTACTTTGAAGATGGTTGAATTTATTTTGGAGTTGAGGCAGGAAAATGCTGAACTGCCGAGGCTCATCTACTTTGGAGATAACTGAATTTATTTTGGAGTTGAGGCAAGGAAAATGCTGAACTACCGAGGCTCATCTACTTTACTGATGGCTAAATTTATTTTGAATTGAGTCAGGAAAATGCTGAACTGCCGAGGCTCATCTACTTTGGAGATGGCTAGATTTATTTTGCAATTGTGCAGGAAAATGCTGAACTGCCTAGGCTCATCTACTTTTGAGATGGCTGAATTTATTTTGGAGTTGAGGCAGGGAAATGCTGAACTGTCAAGGCCCATCTACTGAATAATTGTTGACCTTGATATTGGTGCCATGATTTGATAGCTTGACACGTTATCAAGATTAGGCAGCTGCAGTGGTACAACTTCCAATACACGTACGACCATCACATTTAATGTGCAATGATGGTTAATAATGGCTACACGTTTTTGTGACAAGTACCAACGTATTGGGGCAGGTGCATGATATTCACGAATACCCTCCCCACTAATTAACTTCATGATTAGTGACGAATGATATTCTTGCCAATGAGTCATTGGCCCTCCAGCCACCCCAGTAGTAGCATAGGTTATATTTTGTAATGCAATTGGCCCCCAAGTGTAATTGTCTTTTCTTTAATGAATGAAGTTCCTTTTCAAGCCTTTTCTTTTCTTTACTGCTTGTTATTTTACTGCTTTTTCTTCACAAGTATGAAGGCCTCGTCAAATAATGAGATAACTTGAATGAACCACTCAAATAATAACTTAACTGTCAATAACTTCCACATACTCTTATATTTTGAATAAGTTTACCTCGTATTTGGATAACTCAATTTAAAGGATTTTAACTTGATGTCTTCTTCGGTGATGTTCAGTCTTGTCAAGGAAGACTTGTGGCATATGCCTCGGGGCTACCACGCTTCTTCACATGGTGGATGGTTCATCCATGTAAAGGCTTCTCCCTTGGTGTTCAGCTTCGCCAAGGTGAGGCTTGTGATGTACGCCTTGAAGTTCAAATGAGGTGACCCTCTTTAGGGATCTGATCCTCTCCTTCGAGGTACCCACACTTCCTTACATGATGGATGGTTCATCTATGTAAGGCCTTCTCCCTTGACGTTCAGCTCTGTCAAGGTGACGCTTGTGATGTACGCCTTGGAGTTCAAATGAGGTGACCCTCTTTAGGGATCTGATCCTCTTCTCCGAGGTACCTATGCTTCCTTACATGGTGGATGGTTCATCCATATAAGGGCTTCTCTCTTGACGTTCAGCTTTGTCAAGATAAGGCTTGTGATGTATGCCTTAGAGTTCAAATAAGGTGACCCTCTTTAGGGATCTGATCATCTCCTTTGAGGTGCTAATGCTTTTAGACAAACATTGATCCTTAGCTTTTCGTACAAAGTGTTTATTTATTCATAAAGGTTCGAAAAGACTTTCCATCTATTTAGTACATTCACTAGTAGTACATTCTTAGATGCTCAATGTTCCATGGATNGTGACCCTCTTTAGGGATCTGATCATCTCCTTTGAGGTGCTAATGCTTTTAGACAAACATTGATCCTTAGCTTTTCGTACAAAGTGTTTATTTATTCATAAAGGTTCGAAAAGACTTTCCATCTATTTAGTACATTCACTAGTAGTACATTCTTAGATGCTCAATGTTCCATGGATGAGGTTGTTCCTTTCCACCCATGTCTTCAATTTAGTTTGTGCCGGTCAAAGTTTTTCTTTGATATGGTACGGTCCTTCCCAATTTGGGCCCAGAATGCCTACTCTTGGTTCTTTGGAGGACAGAAACACTCTCTGAAGTACTAAGTTATTCATTCGGAAGGACTTCTTCTTGACCTTGGCATTGTAGTATCAAGTCTTCTTCCTCTGATATGCAGCCAGCTTCACTTGGGAGTTATCTATTTTTTCTTCAAGGAAATTGAGCTCACACCTTCTAAGCTTGTCGTTTGATATCTCGCTAAAATACAATCTTCATGGAGATGGTAAACTAACCTCTACAGGGCTCATGGCCTCAGCACCATAAGCCATTGAGAAGGAAGTTTCTCCAGTAGGGTTCCTACTTTTAGTTCGGATTACCCATAGCACCTGTGGCAGTTCATCAACCCAGGCTCCTTTGGTTGTGTTGAGCTTCATTTTCAAAGTATGTTTTATAGTTTTATTTACAGCTTTGACTTGTCCATTGGCCTGTGGATGGTGATGGGTGGAGAAATGTTTCTTGATCCCGAGTTCTTTACAAAGGTCTGTGTCTTTCTTGTTATCAAATTACTTACCATTGTCTGAAAGAATTGAATGAGGAATCCTAAATCAGCAAATAATGTTCTTTCACAAAAATTTGGAAGTGTTAGCTTATGTGATCTTTGCCAGAGGCTCGGCTTCAACCTGTTTTGTGAAGTAGTCTATTGCAACGATAGAAAAATTAGCACTTCCTGGGTAGGGGGCTTATGAGGTCCACCCCCACTTGGCAAAAAGCCAATAGCTAGATACACCAGTCAGCTCTTGGGATGGTTGTCTTTGAATAGGAAAAAATGTTTCCATTTGTCGTATTTTCCTACAAATTGAATGGCATCCTTTTTTCAAGGTGGGCCAGTAGTATCCCTATCTCAGCGCTTTTCATACAAACTCCAATCCTTCCGAGTGGTTGTCAAAAATGCCTTCGTGAATCTCATGGAGTATATAGGTCACTTCCTCATCCCTAACATATCTGAGGAGAAGAGAGGAGAATCCTCGTCAGTATAAAAAATCATCATAAAAACAAATTAAGCAAATCTCTTTCTCGACTTATGAGCCTTATTTTTGTTGTCGGGGAGAACTTGGTCTTTGAGATAAGCCACAATAGTATGCATCCGGTGGGAATTCCTTCCACCCACATCACCTCTTCCATAGCAAAAGACGGTCTTGAGAGGTGCTCGATTGGCACTATCGTTAATAACTTTGAGTCCTTGCTGTTTGCCAACTTAGATAGAGCATAGGCATTTTCCATGCGTGGAATTTGGGCCAATTCAAACTTTTCAAAGGTTGGGAGTAGGTCTGTCACTAACCGGAGGTATGCGGCTATACCCTTATCTCTGGCTGTGAAGTTGCCATTCACTTAGCCAATGACGAGTTGGGAGTCGCTGTTGATGCACAACTTCTTCACTTGCATCTCTCTTACTAACCTGAGTCCGATAAGTCGTGCTTCATATTCAATCGCGTTGTTGGTGGCCTTAAATCCGAACTGTACCATACTATTCAATTTGTCACCTTCGGGGCTTATCAAGACCACGTCATCCTCGAATCCATCCACAAAAAGATTCCATGTAGGGGCCTCAGCAGGTTCCACCGCCACTTCCATGTCGAGAACATTGGCAAATTCTGCCACAAAACCTGCCCGGGCCTGGCCTTTGATGGCCGCTCTGGCTTTAAAGAGGACGTCAAACTTACTTAATCCCACCGCCCATTTCAATAGTCTCCTAGAGGCATCTGGCTTTTGAAGTACTTATTGAAGCGGGAAATTAGTCAATAAATGTATCGTATGAGTTTTGAAGTAAGGCCTCAATTTCCTCGATCCAGTGATCAATGCCTAAGTTAACTTCTCCATATCTGGGTATCGGGTTTTGGGTGCTAGCAATGCCTTGCTGATGTAGTAAATCAGTATTTGGGTAGTACCTTCTTCTCTGATAAGGACAACACTAAGAGCTTCATTCGAGACAACCAAATAAAGTGGTTGGGCCTTTCCGGGTTTGGGCTTCGAGAGGAGGGGGCATGTTTTAGGTGCTTCTTCACTCCTGGAAGGCCTCTTCATACTCCTCGGCCCATTGAAATTTCTTCACACCTTTTAGGATCTTGAAGAAAGGGAGACATTTGTCGATGGCTTTTGAGATGAAGCGATTTAGAGAAGCCACGCATCCAGTTAGACTTTGCACTTCTTTTGGTTTTTGAGGGGACCTCAATGCTTGTGTCTTCTAGAGATTTGCTTCTATGCCCTTTGATTAACCATATAACCTAAGAATTTTCCCGAAGCAACACTGAACGTGCATTTAAGAAGGTTTAACTTCATCCGATGCTTTCTCAGGATAGAGAGCTATCGTTCAAGTGGGCTATATGATCCTCCACTTTCAGACTCTTAATGAGCATGTCATCTACATAGACCTCCATCATCTTGCCAAGAAGGCCGGTAAACATCTTGTTTACAAGTCTTTGGTAAGTGGCTCCAGTATTCTTTAACCCAAAGGGCATCATGGTGTAGTAATAAAGGCCTCTTTCCGTGATAAAGGAAGTGTTCTCTTCATCCGCCGGGTACATGGAAATTTGATTATAGCCGGAATGGGCATCCATAAAGCTCAGTAATTCATGTCCCGAGGTGGAGTCTACCGGTTGATCTATCCTGGGGAGGGGAAATCTGCCTTGGGACAAGCCTTGTTGAGGTCATAAAAGTCAATGCACACCCTCCAATTCCCATGATGCTTATTTACTAAAACTGGGTTGGAGACCCATTTCGGATATAGTGCTTCCCTGATGAAGCCATTCTGATTAACTTTTGTACCTCTTCCTTCAAGGCTTCATATCATTCCTGGTTGAGGGCTCTCCTCTTCTGTCTATGTAGGGCAACTTTAGGATCAATTTTCAGGTGGTAGCAACTGACCTTGGGGTTAATTTCTACCATATCCTCATGCCTCCAAGCATAGACGTCCCAATTTTCACATAAGAAGCTCTTGAGCCTTTCCTTAACTTCAGGCATTAGCCCCCTTCCTACTTGCAACAACCTGGCAGGTCCAGGTGGTCCACTGGGAAGCTCTCCAGTTCCTCCACTTGGGCAATTTAGGACTCAGTTTCAATAATGCGAGGGTCGATCTCATCGGAAGGATGCACCTCCTTAGGAGCGTCAACCATTTTCATATCAGCTATTACCATGTTGATGTCCCTAGGTACCTTTTTTTTATGGAATATAGGTAGCACTCTCGAGCTTCCCTTTGGTCACCCCTTACTGTCACCACTCCATGGTCGATGGGAAACTTCATGCACATGTGGTGGATGGAGGTGACAGCTCCTATATCTTTCAATGCGGGTCTTCCCAATACTCCATGGTAAGCTGACCTGCTATCAACTATAAAAAATTCCATAAAGTTTAAAGTCGATTGGGGCAGCTCTCCCCATTTCTACTGCAAGTGTATTTTACTCCTCAGAATTATGCTATCCCCTGTAAAGCCGTACATGGGGTGACGATGGGGGTTAGTCTGTGATCTAAAATTATTTTATCAAAAGTAATTCCAAAAAGGATGTTGACGAAACTACCATTGTCCACTATCATTCATTTTAGCCCATTTCGGGCTACTATAGCCCTTTACCACGAGAGCATCGCAATGGGGGAAAATGGACTCTCTCTGCATCTTCATGAGAGAACACAATAGAGGGTGCTTGGCTACTACGGGAATTGCTGTTCATTATATAACTAGTTAACAGGGGCCCTTAGCCTCCCTGGTATAATTCCTTTGAGAGTTCCTTATTTCTCCACCAACATAAGGGCCTCCTAAATTGTGTCAATTTCATGGATGGGGGAATTCTCTGCTCGAGATTGATGACCTTTTCATTGTTCATCCCTTGATCTTTCCTTTTCATGTTCCCTCCTCCATCAGGGAGAAACATCCCAATGGCTAGAAGTGGCCTCGTCATGCCTGGGCTGCTGGTCATGCTTGTGTGGGGTCTGTTTCTCTACCGTGAATCGTTTCGTCGATCATTTCAGGGACTTGCCTGCCTAGGGTGGTGGGTAATATCCCTGTAGTTTGCCGTATCATGGCTATAGGAATGGTGATACGTATAGTACTTGAGGGGATTTGGCCTATCCCTGGGCCCTGAACCTCACCCTTGGCCTCGTCTCCTATAGGGAGCCTATTGTGTTGATACAGTTTGTTGAGTGTTGGTTTCAGGTGCGACGTTTTTGTATTCTTGTGATCGATCAACTTTTCGTTGATAATTTGTAGCCTCATCATTTCTAGCAATGCATCATAAGTTGTTGGGTCCTAATTTTGAACATATCTTCAAAATAATGTGTTCATGTTTAGTCTTCCTCATAGTGCAGACAGAGCATCACGATCGGTAACCTGTAAAATGAGATAAGAAGCTTTTCAGGGATTCTTCTGGCTGTTGCCTCATGTCCTGGAGGCACTGGATAGAGGGCTCTCTTTCCTTGCTTATGGAAAATCTCTTCAAGAAAGTGTTCTTGAATGTCGGCCACCTCTTGATGCTAGCGGATGGCAATATGCTATACCAAATTTCAGCTGCTCCACTAAGAGTTAAGTGGAAGGCTTTGCATTTTACAGCGGGGGTGGTGCCTCTCAGGCTCATCTGTGTCTTGTAGCTATTCAAATGTTTGGCTTGGTCACCTCTCCCATCATACTTTGTTAGTGGTTTGGTACTTGGACATTCTTTAATTCCTACGAGAAGGGTAAGTTCTCATCATCATCATCATCTAAATCACAAGATTGCTGGGGTCCATCTGAATCATAATTTTTGTCTGTTTCATACTTAGGCAGTGGGGTGGAGGGATGTCTTGGTTCTCAACCTCTGCATCCCTCCTTTGATGCCTATCTCTGGGTGGGGTAACACTGGGGCATATTCTTGCCTTTTCTCCGATTGCCATGTCTCAGGAGGTGGGGGCCGATGCTTATTCCTAGGCGCTGGAATTTCATGTTACTAAGGACCTCTGGGCCTTGGATTCGCAAAGCTGATTCAGTCGAATACACTGACAGATCTTTGAGGCCTAGCTTCAGGTTTATATTCTAGAGAGAAGTTATCCTCCATATTGAATGGGGCCTTGGTGGGTCGGCCAGATGCATAATTAGAGGAAATGTCGAACTCCACTTCTCTTTCGTAAGGGCTTACCTACCTGGTGTGCCTATGGGGACGTTCTCGTTGACTTTTTACCTCATCTTCTCATTGGTACTGCTCCTAATGTGCATAGGGAGGGATTAGATGGCCCACTTGGCTTTTCATTTGCCTCAAAAGCTCCTGCATTGCCAAATTTTGGTTGGTAATGCTTCTCATGTTGGTCGCCATGGTGGATATTTCCCTAGGAAGTTGGGCTGCCATTCTCATCCTACCTCGTGTTTGACGATGGCGTGGTCAATGCCGACCTGGGGAGGCGGCAGTGGTGGGAATCTCGTCGTCATTTTCCCTAACGTGCCTGGGAGGGACGTCACATCTAAACTCATCTCTTTTGAAGTTCATTGCTAAATCGTCTTTCAACTCTGAGGGCTTCTTCTTGCTCCTTTTTAGGAAGAAATTCTTTTTCAAGGGGATGCCCAAACTAATTTCTTAGTCTTTTTCCATGGGGTTGTTCACGTTTTAGTGTGGTTTTCCACAGATGGCCCAATCTGTTGATCTCAAAATATATTGCCAACAGATGCCGGACCTACTCGTACACATGCAAACTAGATCCAACATGTAAAGGTAGATCAACAGGCGGGATCACTCCAAAATTAGATGTGGGAGAAGCTCAACGGCACGAGACATTTCCGTTTGGGTTCCAGCAAGATATCTGGGATATGTGTGTATAATAATAACCAATCGCAATGGACTTACATTATGAATTGGAAATCAATGTATAATAAAACAAGTTACTCTAAGTGTTCAAAGTCGCATTAGCCTTCAATTGTTACATGGTGGGGGTATTTATAGTGTTACAAATGGAATGGTGACCCTCAGATAAAATTACACGTGACCTCATCTTCTTGGCTGAAGTATCAAATCCTAACCATCATGTTTAACTTTCCTAAAGTCGCATTAGCCTTCAATTGTTACATGGTGGGGGTATTTATAGTGTTACAAATGGAATGGTGACCCTCAGATAAAATTACACGTGACCTCATCTTCTTGGCTGAAGTATCAAATCCTAGCCATCATGTTTAACTTTCCTAGCTTTTCAAAATATTTAATACTCTTACATTCTGTTGACAAAACGAGACACAAATACACTTTTACATAAGTCACATAATCATTCAGATAAGATATCTATAAAAAATTTAGGCTATCTGCATGTGGGCCGTCACTAGCTAGGGTGGAGTTTCGGAACTGATGGGCCACGAGTATAGTCCTCTTCAGCTTGTCCACCTCGGATTAGCAGTAGGGCTCGAAAATTACCATGCGGGCCTCGTCCGGAGTGGGTCCACAACTTTACTAGGTTGCCCACGTGGACAATACTAGTATCATGGCATAACAAGTTTCATCAAATGTTATATGCATGGATTCTTCAGCAACCAAAATTCTTTTGTTGAAGACTCGATAAACTTTGCTCGTAGATGAATAACCAAGAAAAATTTCAATATCGGACTTTGAATCTTCATTTTCTTTAGTGTTTAAGATAAAACATTTGCAACCAAACAATTTAAAGTAATCTATATTGGGAACTCTATTTTCCAAAAGTTCATATGCAGTTTTTATTTTCATTCAACTCACCAAAAATTCTATTTACAATATAGCAAACAGTGTTAATGGATCCGACTAAAAAAATATTGTGGTAATCCATTTTCGTAGTTCGAGCTATTTCTTTCATTGTACAATTCTTCATTTCCACTACACTATTTTATTGAGAAGTTCTAGTAGCCGAGAAATTATATTCATAGCCATAAATTTTGCGAAAATCATCAAATGCAATATTATCAAATCCTCCACCATGATCATTCCCAATGGTAGTAATAATGTATCCCTTTTTATTTTGAACCTTTTTACAAAAATGTTCAAATGCATTCAAAACTTTATCTTTTAGGTTAAAAAATGGGGATCAAGTATCACGGGGACGAATTCTTGGTAAAATACTTAGCCAAATTTTCACCTATGATGGCACTAAGGTTCTACACAGCCAACCCACGAATCTGCACGATGAACACATGGAAAGTAAAGACAGTAATGTAAAGGAACACACTGATTTACGGGTAAATCCAAATCATTTATTGCTCCATAATAATACAAGAAAATGAAGGAATACTGAAGGAACACAACACAGATTGTGCCTCGTCACTCTAGACTTCTCAATTTATAGACCAAAATTTGTATGCAGTTAACACCCTTAACTGCCAAAGGGATGAACCAACCCACTTGGATTAGAACTACCAAAAACTGATTCACACAACCATTCCCAGCAACTGTCCATATTTTCTACCTGTATGGACCACAAAAATTTCCCAGCACATGTGCCCAATTTGGATACTTGAATTTGTGGACTAAAGCCCACTAACACCAAGCTAGATCAGCCCATGCCTTGCCAATCTGCAACACTTTGACACTAGCTAAATTAAAGCATCATTCCCACAAATATGAACCCACATTTTCCTTGCTCCGAAAATCCGAAGTGTGCACCATCAACACACCTATCCACAAAAATGGCAAAAGTATAATGTTTACCACTTAAGCTTATGGTTTCAGATAGTCCAAAAAGATCCATGTGGAGAAGTTATAAAGGTCTTGTAGTTGAAAATATTGCTTTACTTTGAAAGAACTCTTTACTTGTTTTCCATACCACAAATTTTGTCTTTTTCAAAATTCAAATTTGACAAACCTTCAATAAAACAATTTTCGAAAAATTTGAAAGTATTTTCATGTTAACATGACATAATCTTCTATGCCATAATTAAATATCATATTTTAAATTTGATAAACATTTTTCTCCACGTTCATACTTAATGTTTATGGCATAAACACCCTTACTTCGGCTTCCTATTACCTCTTTTGATGTAGCATCCTCAATATAGCATTTAAAAGAATCAAATTTGATATGATAACCTTTTGCATCGCACAATTGGCTAAAACTAAGTAGATTACATTTAGGATTATCTACTAAGAGAACATTTTCAATAAAGGCAGATGAATGATTAACAATAATTTTAATGTCAATGATTTTTTCTTTGACATTATCTCCAGAAGTATCATGACCACCATCCTTTATTTTGAAACTCGACAATAAATTTTGATCTCTAGTAATGTGATTTGAGCATCCACTATCAAATGTCATTTGCTCTTTGTTTTCTTTGGTACTACAAAAATAATTCAATTTTGGGTATTTGGTACCCATACAACCTTGGGTCCTTGGTAGTTAGTGTTAGTGGACTTTTGAATCCACTTGTAATTGCCTTCAGAATGTAATCTTTTTTTGATAAAACAATAAAAAGTTACATGTCCATTTTTATTACAAAAGTCACATGTGACATTTGAAAGTGTGGAAGTAGAAGCTTTAACAAAAAAAATTCTTGAGAGACTGTTTCAAAAATGGTTTATATCAAATTCCTACTTTATCAAAAGCATATTTTTGTTAACGAAGCATTAAATCAAATTTTTTCTTGTCTTGAGTAAATTTGTGTACAATTTGAGTAAAATCTAAAATATTTTATTGTAAAGATGAATTCTCTTTAATTAGAGAATCGTAATCGATTTTTCCTTTTTCAAAATAATTTTGAATTTCCGAAAGTTTCTATACCTCATTTTCTAAAAAAAGATTTTTTTTGAGGATCGAATGATTTAAGGCAATTTTTCAAATTCTTCAAAAATTTCATCATAAGAGGTTGATAATTTATCATAAGAACAATTTTCATTTGAATTTACCTCATTTTTAATAGCTATGAAGCACATTTTGTTAATTTCTTTTTGAATTTAATCTTTTTCATGGTCGTCGTCGTCACTTCCATCCCATGTTGCTTTCTTTTTGATGAATCTATTCATTTTTTTCTTCCTTTTGGAGTCGACAATTGTTGCGGAGACATTTCCATTTCTTAACAAGAAGAACTAGATCATTAAGTTCTTCATCATTCAAATTTTTGCTTGAAGTGCCTACGTCAATTATGGGTTTTAAAGAAATTTGGCTCATTTTCTCTTCTTTGCTTTTCATTGTCTTCTCCTTTGTCTCGATACGATTTAGCTCATATGTCATCAATATTCCATAGAGCTGGTAAGTGTTGATATCTTTGGTGTTTTCTATCAACATTCTCAACGAGCTTTGATTCTCCAAGAGAGACCTACGCATTTTGCTTACAAGTTTTCCGTTAGTAAATTTCCTCTCAAATTCTTTATGACCATTAACAATATCGGTAAAACGAGTGATCATATCAACAATCGGTTCACTTTGCTTCATGAAGATATTTTCAAAATCTTTAACTAAGAAATTTATCGTAGTTTATTTCATTTTGTTAGTACCAACGACTTCTAATGCATACAAAATATCATATGTGGCATCACATGTACTAATACAATTAAATTAATTTATATCTAAAGGACAATAAATTAGATTTTTGGCTATAACATTTAAAGATAATTTTCTTTTATCATCTTCGTCATACTCCTCTCTAGGCTTTGGAATGGTTTGATTTGGTTTGCCATCTAATTTAATAATCTTTGTAGGCACATAAGGACCATATTCAATAACTTCCCAAATATTATAATCTATTGATTGAATGTAAATCATCATCCTAACTTTCCAATAATTATAATGCGTTCCATTAAAGAAGGGATGACAACTTATAGAATGCCCCTCAAGATTTTGAAGAATATGGTTAGCCATTACTCAAGATTGTGAAATCTTCAATTTCAAAATGAGCACCTAGCTATGATACCAATTGATAGACGAAGAATAACTAACCAAGAAAGGGGTGGATTGGTTTTTAAAACTTTTTTGAAGAAATAATCTAAATTCAAGTAAGTAAAGACTCAATAGCTTAATTCAAATAATAAGCACAAATATGAAAGTGATAAGTAAAATGGAAGAAATGATGCAAACAATATAATTGTGGAGGTTCGATCCAAAGCAATGATCTACGTCATTCGTTACCAAGCCGTTCGGCACGTGCAAGGTATTTTCACTATATTGATTGACTTTTGGTACAATTTAACCCTTTACAGTGCTTTTGGCAACTTACAAACAAGGAGCATAGATCCTCATACAATATTGAGCACTATGAGACCTTAATATGACCCATACTATTGAGTTTTATGGGACCTCAATATGCCCGACATGGTGACTTACAATAAGGAGCACCGATCCTTATACTATTGAGCTTTTACAAGACCTCAATACGACCTACAAATTTAGAGTAAGTGGTTTTACAATAAATACTCTCTCTTAATAAATGACATAAATGAATTAAGTACTAAAAGATGCCAACACTTCAATGAATATCGATAAATGGTAGCTCAAGTGTTAGATAAAAACTTTGATGTATATGATAATTAGAAATTTGATTCAATCAATCAAAGTTTTTCAATGAGAAGATAAGAAGAAATAAATGTAATGTAAGTTCAAAAATCTTCTCAAAATATATATCTCTTTTAATGAACAATTCTAATAAATTAATTACCAAGAAAGGGATGAAAAACGTTGATGAATATAATGATTTTCAAGTTTAATTCAATCAATAAAGTTTTAATATGAAGAAGCAGAAGAAATATATGCAATTCAAGTTCAAAGATCTTCGTCAAAATATGTCTCTCTATTATGAGTAATAGAAATAAGTACAACAAGAGAGATGAGAAACTTTGATGAAGATGATGATTAAAGAGTTAGAATCAATCAAAGTTTTTGATATGAAAAATAAATTAAATGAATGCAAATGTAAGCTTAAACAAATATCTCAAAAGATATGTCATTTTGATGCTTTTAAAGAATGTTATAATGAATGCAAGTAGAGGTATTTATAGAGCTCAAAACGTCAAAAAATACGTGAATTTAGATGACTGGTTTGGTTGATCACGTTTTGTCCGAAGGACCAATATAGCCGTTTCTATAGTAAAAATTAAAGGTCAGAACAGTCAAACTATAGACTGTTGGAAACTTTCAGTCGACTGGCTCTTCCGGGAGGTCAACCGCCCAGCAGTTTCGATATTTTCACGTTTTGGCCCGTTTGATCCGATTCAAAAATTTCGAAGGATGTGGACTTTTGGTATATATTTTTAAATAACTTTTCAAGATAAAAGTTAATTTTCAATTTCAAATATCATTTTAAAATTCATTTTTATATTTGGTCAAAACGTTGCACTAGAATGACTTTTAAAGCACAATTATTTTTAATACATAGAAAGATTTTGAGCTTAAGCATTCATTACCAAATATCAAAGTGTTATTACTGTTAGAAGCCCCAAATCATCCACCACATGCTGGATGATTGGATCCAAAGCCTCATTTAATCTATCACGTGGTGGACGAACTAAATTGATCTGTCACGTGGCAGATGCTAAGGCCCGCACTTTGCATCGCTTCGTTACACCCTAATTAGACTGACCAAGAGAGCTAATCGACGATCAGTCACAAAATTCCAAAGTAACGAGGTGTTAAGGTGCCCAGAGCATGACTACAATTCTTGCCGCAAATCACGCCACATCTTTATGTATCAGGTGATTTTTTATGTAAAGATCTCAAAATAAAATCCTAGTGATTGATGGGGCGCTTGTATGGCAGACGACAAAATGTCAAGTCAAGCATTACTATGTCGGAAGCATTAAATATCCACACACCTATGGATTGATAGATTGACGCTTATGAAAGAACAACCCGTCCAGGATCCGAAGCCACGTGTCTCATATCCAACAGTTCCTCTCTCACCTTCTCTTACTATAAATACCCACACTTGCACCATTGGAAGGGATCTTTTTTTTTTCCTCTTTAGAAAAGATAACATTTTACATTATCCTTATCCCCACACATTTATACTGATAATCACATTTCGGTCCAGACATCTCAACTATGTCCTACCATCTCACTGACTTAACCATCGGAGTGCTTATGCCCATTTCCACCCTCACTAGAAATGGCCACGAGTGATTAACGGTGCGTTACAACACACATGAAAAAGCTTACGTAGAATTACATTCGGTTGGCCACATGTCGGGTCACTTTTTGAGGTCAACGATTGACATCGTCTATGGGAAGCATTACTATAACCGCGAATATCCTTGTGGAAAATGTTTACCGAAATATTCAATTGGCCTCCCTTTAAAAAATGATTT
The DNA here is from genome assembly GCA_903798315.1 of Fraxinus greggii. Taxonomy (NCBI): domain Eukaryota; kingdom Viridiplantae; phylum Streptophyta; class Magnoliopsida; order Lamiales; family Oleaceae; genus Fraxinus; species Fraxinus greggii. The sequence goes on from CAIGRK010089330.1 coordinate 17,606, forward strand.
GTTCTTAAGGAAAGAATAAGTGTAAGCCTAAAGAAGAGATTTGGAGTTTAATTGATATTTGGATTGTTGATATTCCTTAAAAAAAGGAATATATTGAAATAGAAATCTAGTTGCAAGACCCCCTACCTCTTGGATGAAAGAGTTTCCAAGCCCGAAATAATGAGTTCAAGCAACGAAGATGTAAATTTGAGGAGAGAGTAAGAGAGGTCTCTAAAGAAGAGATCTTCCAAACCAACGTCATGTACCAAAGGCCTCACCACCATCATCCCAGGAGTGGAAGAACTGCTGCATTACAAACCGATGAGGTAGTCCAGAAGGCTACCAACATAAGAAGCATTGTAGCCTAAAATACGACTATGCATGAACTACCCCATAACCGGCCTACGACCAACACCAAGAAGAAGCATGACAAAGCCAGAGGACCCAATTAAGTCGGCAAAGAAGAGAGGTCCTGATTGAAACGAAAGTGAGGTTGAGGTAACCTCATCTCCAGCCACCTTGCCAATGACGCTCAGATAGGAAAGGACAACTTTTCCCCAGACTTTGAAGAGCAACCTTAGAGTGTATTCAGTCGATTCGGACAAAGACCTAGAAATAGGAACAAATCCACCCATCAAACAACTCGACCTTGGAGCAAGTACAAAGCTAAATAGTCTAGGCTCCTCCGTGTAGGAATAGGCAAGAGAGACAAATGTTGGTGGACTGGGAAAATTGAGGAAATATTATTTCCCTTCTTAGCCCTCGCCTCGTTACTTTGTGTATAGGAATGATTCTAATGGACCATGCCGGTCCTATGATCTCGATGATGATGATGACAATCTTCCCTTCTCCAAGGAGCTTCGTAGTTTCCCTAAGCCTCCTAATTTTGTAACCCTTAAAATTTCGAAGTAAAAAGGAAAAGACGACCCTGAGAAACTCCTTAATAAATACAAAAACACAAATGAGTCTGAGAAGTACTTCGCCAACTTTGAAGTGCATGACCTTTCACTTAACACTAGGTGCCAAGGTGTGGTATGGCTGGTTGACACCAATTAGCATCAGGAGCTGGCCTCACCTCAAGAAGGATTTTTTGAATCAATATCTATCTAAGAAAGATGGAAACACACCGATCCCGTACCTTCAAGATATGAGGCACGCAACAGGGGAGACGTAGAATTTATTATCTCATTTCACTATCGAGATAACTTATTGCAAGCAAGCTACTGATAAAGAGACCCTTGCTGCTCTGAAAGAAGGCCTAAATATGAACACACTATTTTGGAAAGACGTTCGAAGCAAAAACCCTACCACTTATAACGAATTGGTAGAAATGATGAGAGTTGAAATTCTCAACCAAGAAACGATTGATCATCGAAATAGGGCAGCATAGGGGCCCACCTACCCAAAGGTAGATGGAGAGAGGACCTGTATCATATTTAGTATACTAGTAATGGATTCAGGTTGGGCTCTAGCTCCCACCTTAAGGCAAGAATTGGCTACGACAATGTTGAATGATGTACTACAGTGGCTTACAAAAACGATGGACCTAGTGGCAATGCTGGAGCTAAAACATCTAGGAGACCATATAACCTAAGGGATAGAGGAAGGGTGGAGGACCTAGAAATAGGCCCCCTAAGGACATGTGTTTCTATTGTACGTTCCACTGTTTCTATGGCCATGACATGAGTGAATGCCAAGAAGCTCCCCGATCCACAAAAAAAGTAATCCCTGCAACGCGACGAGGGAGGGTTGTTTCAAGATGGTGCTCTAAGGCAAAATTCACCTAGAAGGGATAATACGAAGGGACATTTACCTTGACATGATGGAAATGATGATATGGAGAGACCTAAGGATGGACAGCGGCCTAATAGAGATCCTCCCATCACAACGAAAAACATAGTTGTTCGGGAAATCGACATGATCATTGGAGGACTAAAAGTAGGAGGTAAATCCCAAAATGAACAAAGGGCAAGACCTGGAGAGGCTATTATGTTTACTCAGGAAGATGCGACATGCGTACACTATCTTCAATGTGACGCGTTGGTGGTAAGATGGTGGCTTGAAATGGACTAAAGCACATGCTTGTAGACAATTGTAGGTTTGTGAATATTTTAATTAGCTCTGGTTATGATAAGATGTTGGTGGATCTTGAACTCACTCCTATGACTACTCCTTTATACGGGTTCACTTGAGATAGCATAGTTCTAAGAGGAAAGATCATGTTAGTTATCAAAATGGGGATTCCACCTCTAGTAGCTCACCACTTCTTGGAATTCTTGGTGGTCGACCACTAGTCTGTATACCATGGGGTATTAGGAAGGCCAACTTTAAAGGAGTTGTGGGCAGTGACTCCAACCATCACTTGTGCATGAAGTTCCTTATCGAGCAGGGGATTAACTATTGTTCGGGATGATCAGATAGGGTGAAGGGAATGTTACCTCAACTCTTTGAGAAAGGCCAAGCCTTGGCGAGTTAATGTGGTGTTTTCTGACACTGAAATGATTGATGTCCCTTAAGAAGGATAAACCTCATGTACAAGGGAAAGATGTCAAGATGACGAAGGCTCTTGGAAGGGGTGTTATTGAAGGGACAACTTTGGATGAGTTGGACCCTTGAATCATTGAGTTAGAGCCACAAACCACCCCAATGGAAGAGCTCAAGAGTTTTCCTATGGACCTTCATTAGGGTGGTTTTCCTAAGGACTCCACTAAAATTCTGTAAGTGGGGAAGGATTTGCAAGACGAAACGAATGAGAAGTTGAAGAACTTTTTGCCTAAGAACTCGGATGTTTTCAGATGGAAACATGAGGATGTGCTAGGAATAGATCCAAAGGTTAGTTGCCACCACTTAAGAATTAATCCAAAGCATACCTCGTACCAGTAGAAGAGAAGAGCATTCAATGTGGAGAAGTATAAAGCTTTTTAAGAGGAAGTTGAGAAATTAATCATGAATGGTTTCGTTAGGGATGCCACCTATTCGAAGTGGATATCCAGTCCAATATTGGTAAAGAAACACAATGGAAAATGAAATGTGGATCAACTTCTCTAACCTCAATTAGGCCTACCCAAACGATAGTTTTCCACTTCCTCAGATAGACTAGCTAGTAGATTCGACTGCAGGACATGAACTACTTAGTGTCATGTATGCTTATTCAGGTTATAATCAAATTTCCATGTACCCGATAGATGAGGACAAAATAGGGGTTGTATTGTCATAGGGTGATGCCTTTCGAACTGAAGGACGCCGAAACCACCTACCAAAGATTGGTGAACAAGATGTTCACCATCCATATTGGTAGAATGATGAAAGTTTACATAGACGACATGTTGATAAAAAGCCTACAAATGAAGCATCATGTAAAGTACTTGGATGCTACATTCCAAATTTTGAAAAGATATAGGATGAGGCTAAATCCACTCAAATGTGCATTCGGTATGGCTCCTGATAAATTCTTTGGGTACATGGTGTATCAGAGAGGAATTGAGGCAAATCCAAAAAAATCAAGCCTCTGATAGAAATGAGATCACCACAGAAGCCTAAGGAGGTACAAAGACTTACTGGAAGGGTGGCTGGACTCAATTGTTTTATCTCCAAGGCCATAGACAAATGCCTTCCCTTCTTTAAGATTCTCAAAGAGGAAGAGGTTACAATAGACATCAAAGTGTGAGCAGGCATTCTAGATGATGAAAAATTACCACGAACATGACCCCTCCTATCCAAACCCAAGATGGGTGAGCCTTTGCTACTTTATTTAGTTGGATCTCACGAGGCTTTCAATTAGATTCTTATAAGGGAAGAAAATACAAACCAACTACCCATCTACTACATAAGCAAGGCCTTGCTACTAGCAGAGGCTCGCTACCTAGACATGGAGAAGTTTTCTTTCCTTGATCACTACATCTCTAAACTTAAGGCCACACTTCCAAGCCCAAAGTTTTCATGTGTTGAAAAACTTCCCACTTAAGCAAGTCATTCGGAAGCTAGACAGCTCAGGAAAGCTGCTAAAATAGGTAGTCAAGCTCAACAAGTATGATATAATGTACAAATCTAGGACTTCGATCAAGGGTCAGGCTCTTGCAGACTTTGTGGCTGAATTTACTAGGGCTCTTGAAATATAAGTAAATATGGAACCAATAGAACCTCTCACCTAGAACCTTTTTGTTGATGTGTCATCTGAAGAAATCGGCTTAGGGACAATACAGGTCTTGGAAAGCCTCGAAGCTCTTAGGCTCAATTGCATTGTAAGGTTCGAGTTCAAGGCATCAAACAATGTAGCTGAATATGAGGCACTCCTAGCTAGCCTTCGTTTAGCTAAGAAAATGCAAGTAAAAATGTTGCTCATCAGTAGTGACTCGTAGTCGGTGGTAAGGTAGTTCAATGACAATTTTAAGGCTAAAGACAAAGGCATGGCAGCATACCTCAAACTGGTCATGAACTTCCTTCTTAACTTTGAAAGATTCGAATTGACACATATCTACGATGATGCTCTGTTAAAGTTAGCTAGCAGAAAGGATTCCGAACTCCTCAAGGTGGTTCCTCTAGAGCTCCTCATTGAACCCTCAATCACGAGGGAAGAAGAAGTGATGTAGATCGAGGGAACCTCGGTATGGAAGCAACCTATTATCATATTTTCTCAAAGAACAGGCCATACCAAGCAATAAAGTAGAAGCTCACAGGCTTTGGAGAAGGGCTGCTGTTGCCTAAGTTGTTCCCGTGCCACTTTCTCCCAATGGTTCACCCGACCCCTCTCTTGTGCCTTCTAAGTACTACACTTGATGAATGGGCTGGGCTTCCTCAGAAGCTCCCCTGGTCGGATAGGTACGCCTGAAATCTTAC
>CAIGRK010089375.1:0-10316 GCA_903798315.1 Fraxinus greggii
AATGTACTCCCATCTCATTTTTGCCTTAGGGAGAGGACTGCGAGAGGTTGACAGGCAACCATGAATCAACTATCAAGCATGGGAGGGAAAAGCACTCGGGAATCACGATCCCACTCCCACACAATTCCCACATCAAATGTCACATCAATCAATTACAGGAATATGATCAAATGAAGAAAATGTTTGTACCAAAACTAAATAGCAATGTAAGTATCAATTCCACTGATATTTGCAGAAACTACATTGAAAAGTATTAGTAAAGGGGAAGAAAATACATCAAGAGGCACCAACAAATTACAAAATTCAATTGAAGTAGAAAATGCAATCACTTTTTCGAAATAGGCATGTTTACAACCAAATAGACATTTGTACATAACTTGATATAGACCTTGACAAATTGACAGATAAAAGGACTAGAGATATTATTGTCAGACTGATAACCATATGTCGAACATACTTATTGATTTAGAGAAGGGTTCTGCAAAATTTACATATATTAGCCTATCTGCTACATTTCTCTTAAGTTTACACTTGTCTCCAGTAAGAGGTTGGGCAAAGAAAAAAACCAGACGCGTGAAGAGCTTCTAGCTTTCCATATGATCACAAATGAAATTCCAAAGTGTCTGCTTTAGAGGGTTCTTACCCTATAAACGACGAGCTAAATTTTGATTTTATATATTGCATTCAATTAAGAGAACACGAACATCACGGTGAAAGATTGAGTTGGATCAGCAATCTATTAGAACAATGGCGAACAACGATTAACTATGTCTAGCAAATAAAAACTACTGAGTTTGCTTATCTGAAAAATGCACTGATATTAGAAATGAAGAGTGTACTGATCAAGCTGTGAGATCTTCCTCTTGCTGACTACTTTATCATGAATTAAGCCACTCTTTGGCCCATTGCCAAATCTGGGTTCCTTCTCAAGAACTTGGTCTCGTTCTCCACCCTCCTCACTTTTCTGAGACATAGCATAAAAAGGAGCTTTGTATTAATGAACCAATTTACGCTTAAAGATGACTAAGAATTTATTTATCTACATTCTTTAAATCAACTTGATTACCACATGAGAATTCGAGACCAGATTCGCATCTGAATTTCCAGCTGCAGCTTCAGAGGCACTATGATTTCTTTCCCCTTCAACGGCATTGATTTCTTCATCTGAATTTTGCAGATGGAGAAGATCATTCCCCGTATTTGAATCTTTTATTCTACATAAAATTTTATGTCTTCGCCTCAAAAATCTGAAAGTCACCAGTTCCAATGTTCAATATCGATGACAATCAGATTACTCTTTTAATTTTTTACTATGACAAGAGAAAACAATCATCAAACACTCAAATTGGCTATGCAAAAATCATACCTGACTTCAGCAAAAAAATTATCTCTTTTTCGCTTTGCAGCCTTCAATTTCCTCTTCTTTGAAACAAATTCCTGATAACAATAGCAGATAATAGTTTATGCTCATAGTCATGAAAAATGTTTCAATACAAAAAGAAGTATTCATGCAAAAGTGTCGAGGTCAAAAGAAGTAACTTTTGGAGTGTCAGTTTTCAAGAATTTTGTCTCTTGTTTTGACTAGAAATGGCTTGATGAGCAAAACTCATCCGCTTCGCATGTACTTCCCATTTCAATCATTTAGGGCTCCTAAAATGCATTTTTAGTTATTCCGAATAATTTTCTTAATTTTAATTAGCTTAGTCATTATCCTTAATTCTTATCATTATCTATAGTTAGTGGTTATCTAACAGTTTAGTTATTATCCCAATTTTATTTACAACTTTAAACACGAGAGGTAAGTCTTATGACAATTAGTTGAATTTAAATTCAATAAAAGTCTTAATAACTTTCTCAAACTTATTGTCTGTTTTTCAAATCAAAAAGTTTGAGTGGTTATGAGATTTTGTTATTTTCTATAAGCTTCGGCTACATTCGAAAATCAGTTGCAATTTTAAGTATTCATATAAACCACTTCCAATAAAACTTACATGAATTTGACAATAATAATAATAATAAGAATAATGCAGGGCCGTACCTGTATTTCGCGGGATCTGTAGCGAATTTCAAAATTTGGACTTCTAAATCGTAACAAGTAATCATTTTTTTTTTCATTTTTAAGAGTTTTATGAAACTAAATTTGTTAATTTAAAATCAACAATAAAATAACAAAATGAAATATTCAAAATATATATATTACAGTCAAATAACAATACGAAAATATTTCTAACGATCACTTAAATACAACTCGCCCTGCGATCTTAGAGACAAAAATTGTAATTAATTTTGAATAGTCGAGTTGTTCAACAATTTCTTTTTCAAAAGATAACATGGTCAATCTGTTCAATCTTTGTTGTGAAAAAGTTGATCGGCGATAAATCTTGAATAATTTCAAGTTGGAGAAACTTCTTTCAACTGATGCAACTGTAATCAGTATGGTATTTGACTTACTTGTTTGACCTTTAGCTGCTTTCCTAAATATTTTATTCCACAAGTACAAAATCAAACCAAGATTTTTGTTCTATTTTACAATATGATTATAAGATATCTATGAAGCCAAAATTGTTGGGGGTGGGGTGTCCAAGCAATCTATTAACGGAAAAGGGAAAAAATAAAAATAATAAATGATTATCAATGTTTCTAACTTAGCTATATTAGAAGAAAATTTCCTTCCATTATATGTATATGGTAAATACACTTCACACTCAAAATGAATTAAGAGTGTGTTTGGTAGATATTAAAAGCCAATTAAAATTGAAAATATAGCCGTTATTGGATTCCCCTCATCTAATAAAAATCAACAATAACGGCTAGTTTTTCAATTTTAATCCGATTTTAATCTCTAAATTTCAAATAAACTTCTTATCTACAAAAGGGTTAAATTTTACACATTTTTTCACTTTGCATAAGGCTCACAACCTTTGGAGAAAAAATGTTATTGCAACAACAATAACGATATATTATCTAAGGTCATAAATATTTTCATAATGTAACAGTAAAATGAAAAAAATTAAATCACATCATATTGAACCATATATTGCACCCAATTACCCCATAGAAGGCACAAATTCACATTAATTAATAACGGATTATAGATCTCGAAAAGAAATTCAATCCCTCACACAAATCAATGATCCAATCAACGGGATATTGAAAAAATGTAATTGAATTTAGATACAAAACTATACATTAATCAATTAAATATATAAAATCCATCGGTTAATGCAATTAAAAAAAAAAACTAGAGTTAATAAAAGATTAGATCAACAAAGATATGTGTAACAATGCTTAAATATATACCAAGGGCGTGTTACACAATGTAATGAGTATTTCTAATCCAGATACTAATTCTGTTATTTACGATATCATTGTTGAAGAAGCCTCATTTTTTGGAGCAACCGAGCAAGAGTGGACGAGTGTAAACAACGATGAGTTTTTAAAATAAAGAAGGAAGTAAAAAATATTTTTTTGGGCCCCCTGAAGAGCTGGGCTGAAGCAACAGCCTCTTGGACCTTTCTTCAGGTCCCGCTATGGAATGAAGTTAGTTGTATATAATGATTTATATATAAATGAGCTCTCAAAAAAAGAGTGGAAGAATTTATTTTTTATTTGGATAAAGAAATTTTAATCCAAATCATATGTGACATATGCCGTCATGTTTATATAAATCATGATGTAATCATAATAATGATAATAAAAAAGTAATTTAGAGTTTTAGGACCCAAAACTTGATCAAACAATAGATAAGAATCAAGTTAAAAATCTAAAAACAAAACAAAAACTTTACAAATAAAACTAACCTTTTGCAATTCCAAGAATTCATTCTCAAGTGTTTGATATTTGAGCTTTGCCTTGGCTTCTTCATCAACAGTATGTGATTGATGAAAATACATAGAAGCCCTATTCATCTTCTTGTTCAAACTCTACCGCCCACAACAAAAAACAAAAAAAAAACGAAAAGCAAAATCCCACAAAAACCCAGGTCAAGAAAATAAAAAAATCTTTGAACTTTTACACACATACCAACAACAAACCCTAAAAAATCCAAGAAAACCGCAAGCCCAATTAAAAAAATGTTTGATTTTTAACACTCATAAACTCGTATTCTTAAGTGACAGGAAAAAAAGGGGGAAAAAAAACCACTGGGCTTGAAATAAATAGCGATATGGAAGACATTGGGGGTAAGTGGTTTGTGTGGTTGAAGGTGAACACGAGACATGTTTTGTATCTCAACCTCCGGTATCTTCCTTCCCATCTTAATTCCTTTTTTATTTATAAGTTTTCCTTTTATATTTATTTGCGACATAAATTCCACAAAGGATAGACTGAAGAAATAAAGAAACATGCGTGTGCGAGTGTAATTGCTGTAAGATTTGGACTCGTTGGCGTAGAGAGATTGTGTTGGGGGGGACATTATTGCAATGGCTATGGTGCAGAAAAGGGCAGAGGATGAATGGCTATGTTTGTGAAAGCATTTTTTGAACCTATAAGCTAAAATATTGTTTTTATTCACGTATTAAGGTAGAACTGTACCATCCAAAATTTTATTTACATAAGGCGTGTTCGGTAGAGATTATAATCGAATTAAAATTGAAAAATTAGTCGTTATTGTTGACTTTTATTAGATAAGAGGAATCCAATAACGGCTATATTTTCAATTTTAATTGATTTTTAATTTTTACCGAACACGCTCATAATCTACAAAATTCACTATTTATAAACCACAAAAACTTTATCGATGATTTAAGCATTTGTTTTGGAAAAAAATTTCTACCGAGAGAATGTGTGACTTGATAGTACGAAATAGTCATGAATCTTGTAAGTGTGTGATTAAAATGATTTTAAAGAAAATCTCTACCAAACATATTTGAATGTATAATGTTATTTAGCCAGATGATATTATAACATCAATATATGTAGTGTTAGGTGATAAGTTAAATGAATGGTGAAATTCAACGACTCATTTAATTGTATTTATTATTTAATGAACCGCGAAATCGCAGATCGAATTGAACTCGTCGGGTGGACCCGCGATTTTTTTCCCTAAAACCAAACTAAAATGATTCAAAATGGTTTGGTTTAAGTTTTGATTTTAAGTAACGGCTCAAAGTTAAACTGGAATATTTTTTTATTTTTAATTAAAAAATAAATTTATTATATTATAAATTTTATAGTTTTCATCTTTCAGAAAATACCAATTTAGCAATACAAATTACAATCAGCCTATTGAAATAATCATATGAATGAAATTATGTTCATATTACTGGCCAGTTTTACAAGTCCACTATACACGTGTTGACTCGATATCTAAATTAAACTAATTACCCACATTATTTATATATTATGCCCATATTTGACAAACATTCTTTTAAAATATATTTTTTTAAAATTCATTTTCAACATGCGTTTTTCAATAAAATAATTCTTTCCATCACACCAATAATTTTTCTTTACTTTTTAACGACATATTTCTCATCATATCACTAGTTATAATACATTATTTTCTCAATAATATCCATCAAAACACCCTAAGTGTTCATTATTTCATTCATTGATCATTAAGTTTTCATTATTTATATATTCTTCATTAAGGATTCATTACTTTCTTTACTCTCATTCAGATTCTTTACTTTTTTGTCTTCATTGGTTTAAATATTTGTTGATTTTGAACTTATTATACACTTGTGAGTTGTAATTTGGACAGATAAATGATTAATTAGTGTGTCTAAGCACTTAATGTATTTGTTTGTGATTTGAAAAAAATGAAGAATAGAGAGTATTGACTGTGTAAAAATATTAAAATTCCAAAACTAATACTATCAACTTCTGTTTTTCTAAAAAGTAGTTAGAGAATGAAATTCGTCAATTTTCATTAAGTCTGAACTCTATCAATCTTTGTATATCTATGATGTTCAGTGCCTATTTTTCATCCCACTAATAGGACGAAATGAGTTTTAACCAAACTATAATAGCATAATGTGACTCTAATTTTATCAACCGCAATTTTTATGAAGCCTGAAGGGGTGTTGCTGCTTCTATATTATTGCTTGTAAAAGTTTAATTGGAGAAAGTTATTGACATGTTGATACTAACTAACTACTATTTTTTCGCATTTTTGTTTGTATTTCAAATTTCAAATACATATGATTATAATTTAACATTTCATATTATTAGTTCTCATTTCAGTTTATATGTTAGATTGTTTTAAATACATTATTATAATGTTGATAAGTGAATTGTGAATTAAAATCGAACCAAATCGTAAACAATGGTTCGGTTTGAAAATATTTCAAACATTGTCAAAATCGAACTGCGTTTACCCATAGTTATAACCCTAATAGGGCTAAGTAACGTTATTCTATTTGAATAACCTAAGCTCGTAAACATTAAGTATAATGTGTTGTACTTGCACATATGAATTTAGATGATGAGTTGTTGAGATTTGACAAAATGTTACAATTTGATTGACAGATGAAAAACAACGGAAGGATCAAAATGCACTTTCACAGATACATCTTCATTTCTCTAACAATATTATCGAGGATGTTTTGTAGGAGAAAACATTAGCTGCTGTCTGGTTGAAGTTGGAGCAATTGTGAATGACTGAAAGTCTGACGAACAAATTACATCTGAAGTAGAGGTTTATTCTCTTCGCATGGCAGAAGACAGATCTTTAAAAAATCATCTGACTGTGTTCAATGAGATCGTAGCTGATTTGGAGATTTTAGAGGTAAAGTACGATGAAAAAAATTTGGTCTTAATCATTTTGTGTTCGCTACCCTTTTCGTTTACTTCGTTTAGAGATATCATATTGTACAGTCGTGATACTCTCATCATTAAGATGTGTATGATTTCTTATTTTCAAAAGAGAAAATGAAGTATTTGGTAGGATCCGAGGGTAGAGATGGAGAAGGCTTTGTTGTTTATAGTGATTGGAGAATGGGTAAGTCCGAATTTTTTAACAAGAACTAAACTTTCTCCAATACAAAAATACTTCTCATCTTCCACGATATCCAACACAGATACATGAACCCAAAATTGAGTTCTCTAAAATTCACAAAGAATTGGAAATTACCAAACCCTAGATATACTACAAATATTTTTTTCAAGATCAAAAATCACGTGAAATAAAGGAGACAATATTTTTCATTATTTTTTCCAATAAAAACAAGTGCAAAGAAGAAAAAAATATTTGTGGCATTTTTAGGGTTCGTGGCATTTTTAGGGTTTAACATACACCCTTATAAATATTAGACTCTTTTTAGAAGTTTTGTATTACTGAAATATAAAATAAATGCGCAGACAGAGTTACTGAATTTGGTTTTTTTTTTTTTCATATTAATCAATTGAATAAAGTACTACGTTTCTCTGCCAATTTAATTTTTGTCCTCTATCTTATTTTTTGTTTGTGATCGTATAATTCATATTTTGTCATATAAATTACCTCAACCCATTTTATTGCCGATCATATGAAATGTTCGAGTCCGTAAGATAATTTGAACATGATGCACATAATGTAATTTACATGTCTATAATTTTCAAGAATTGCCAGAATCCCACTGTCAATGGCCGTCGGAATAAACAAAACTTTACAAATCCAACTGTACAGAGTACACACGTACACATTCATGACATCTGTAACTTAAATTCGTCAGACGGAAACTATTTGGTAAAACAGTCACACACACACACATACCCACAGAGCAAACTGAGTTCTGAAAAACTGATAAAAATGATGGGATCTGGCACCACCAGCCGCGGCGGCGGAAATAAGAAAGTGATACCGGAGTTGGTGATGGAAGCAGTGAACAGAACATCAGAAAATATGGAAGGTGTGAAAACCCATTTGCAACAATTCATGTCTTATTGTGATGCAGACACACTTGCCAAAATGGAGCCTCTTGAAAGGGCTCAGGCCTCTTCTTGCTTGCCAAAGCCACCATCACTCTGTTCACCGGTGTGTGTGTGTGTGTGAAAAATAAACCTGCAGCATTATTAAAAAAAAATCCATCTTTTTTTTTTTTGAAGTGAATTTCGAGACTGGAACTCAATTTCGGTTTATAAATTGCTTGCCTGAGAAATAAACACACGGAATTAGTTTAAGACATCTATTATTATTGTTTATTGTGAATAATTATAATTATATTTTATTCTTGTGCAGCCTTTTGCTGGAAGACTGTTTGTCTATTACTTTTTATGACTTTTTAAAATGATTTTAGAAATTGAATTGATGTTTTCTTGGCTGCAGTGAGGCTGAGATGCAAGGGAGTGAACCCGGAAAATCACCGGCTTACAAAAGAGCTTGTATGTGTTTCTTTACCAGTTTACCTTTCACAGATGTTGAGGATTGGTTTTCATGAATCTGAGGATTTAAATTTTGGTTCGATACTATTCATTTTTTGGTGCAATTTGTATCTGTATTAGGATTTTGTGTTCCTATTCAAGACATTTATTTTTCTCTTTTCAATTTGGTTCCATATATGTACTTCACACTTCGAGTTTGTGTGTGTGTGTGTGTGTGATAATTTTGTTCTTGAACAAATGTGCGTCTACATTAATTAACTTTAGTCTAAAATGTTCTCTTTTGAAGGGTGGTTTTCAAATAATGTTAACCAATTTCTGATTAAAATTTGAAGTCCACATGTTGTTGCCTAATTTTCATTTGCTCGTATGCAAAAGTACGTGTACCTTTTTCTATTGGGGTGTATTATTTATTTATTTTTTAAAGTGGCCTAGTGTTTTTTCATGTTTGTTATTGCGTTAAAATATACTCTTCTAACGATCATGTATGTAGGAGAGATTGAACTTGTACGAGGAGAAATTGAAGCAATGCATGGATATGAGCCAAGGTATGTGTTGATTATGCTCGAATCACAAGTTTAAGTATGAAAACTTCTGCACTTTTTAAAGCTTATCTTCGATTCTTTAGTTTTCTAAAACCCAATCTTCTGAGTTGTTTCTACAGCACCTCTTCGACCTTCAGTCGCCATTTATATTCCAGAAGCTACCTGTTTTATTGAGCATTCTTTATCCAATCTTTCCCTAGGTAGTAGGAAGGTTCTAATTTGACTTCTGTCCATGGGTTTCATTTGCATGCTGTTGCCTTTTGAATAATTACACTGTTTTGCGCAGCAGAAGCAAAGCATGAGAGAAATTAGTGTTATAGGGGCTGTGTCAGACTCTACATCTCACCACCACGTGTCGTGAAGATGGTCCACACCACGTGCTGGTTGAGGTGATTTTATACGGGACGAGCCGACTGAATATGTCAAAGTGATTACAAGGGAGACGAACTGAACGTGTGCCAGCAAAGAAACCGAACTCATCTGCGATGCGCTGCAGATGCAAAGGCCCACACTCCGCTTCTACGACTTTACACTTACCTCACCTCGCCCCAGCAAAGATCTCTTGAACAAATATCTTTTCAAAGTCAAATCCCTGACTGATTGGACGTGTGGTAGGACCCAAATGGTCAATTCAACTGCCTAAACAACTTTCAATGCCAGCCAACCTATGGAGGGATAGATGGACACCTAGGATGGGATGGNTACAAGGGAGACGAACTGAACGTGTGCCAGCAAAGGAACCGAACTCATCTGCGATGCGCTGCAGATGCAAAGGCCCACACTCCGCTTCTACGACTTTACACTTACCTCACCTCGCCCCAGCAAAGATCTCTTGAACAAATATCTTTTCAAAGTCAAATCCCTGACTGATGGGACGTGTGGTAGGACCCAAATGGTCAATTCAACTGCCTAAACAACTTTCAATGCCAGCCAACCTATGGAGGGATAGATGGACACCTAGGATGGGATGGACACTGGGAATTTGACGACACGTGTCTCCTCATCCAACGACCCTCCTCTCCCCACACTTAGTATAAATAAACCCTCCATACGCCAGAAGAAGGATTCGAATCAAGATTCTCCCCTATTACATTGCAAAACTTAAAGTACCATCCTTTTCCTTGAATATTGGCTATTTACTGCTATATATTTTTAACCATAACCCGGAGGTGCCCTACCGTCGATGATCCATTTCCGATTAAAACCTTGAACTGACTTGACCGTCGGAGTATTTGCGGCTGCTTCCAACCCCTCCGGGAAAGACCACGAGCTACTAACGGCATGCTACGTGTGAAGGGAAGAGCTGACGTGAAGACTATTATGTTGGCCACACGACGGAACCATTTTTCGAGGTCAACAGATTAGCGTTGTCTATGGGAAACTTACTTTAACCATGAGTCTTCCCACCAAAAACTTGTTCGAATATCTGGTTGACATTCTTCCTTGAAAAATGGATCGGTTCTTGAAAAA
>CAIGRK010089405.1:0-11237 GCA_903798315.1 Fraxinus greggii
TTTTTACCACATATTTAAAAAAAAAATCATTTTTTTACAAAATCAATTTTTTAAAAAAATATTTGCCAAACAAAGCTTTACCTTCAAAGCTCAAACCAAGCTTTAAATCTCTCTCTCCTCCTCCCCCTCCTTTTTTTTTCTTTTCTTTTTAGCTTGTTTATAATGTTATTAGAACAACCCCTTTAACCTCTGTTTGGACGACATTATTCCAAGTAGGAGAATGAAAAATTGTACCGTTGGAATGTGCAATTCAAGGAGGCGAAAATAAAAAAAAATGGTCAAGTGGAGCCCTTCAACAATACAATTTTTTCTAAAAATGAAGAAAAACCGTGGAACAAGCGGAAGCTTAAATACATCACATCTCCTCATGTTCTTCCCCAATCGCAACAAAAAATAAACTACTAGTTTGTTTGCTTACCTCAAAAATAATTATCTTTGAATAATCCAAAGTCCGTTCAATATTTATGTATCCAAATTTCCACAAATTTCATCCTCATCATTCTCTTGGGAGTTTAGCTTCTCCATATCCTATAACAATTTAGGATTTTTCGTTCCTTAATTCCATTCTCTTGGGAGTTTTCCGTCTCCTTTGAATTTCAGAAGGAAAGATCATGGAAAAAGAGCAAGAGAAATTTCAGTTTCTTGGGTTCTTTGGCACTCTCAAAGAGTCTTTCAATATAGCATTTTCATGGAGAAAGATATTCTAGCAAATCACATTAGCCGTTATTTTTCCTCTCTCCCTAATTTTCTTAGCTCATTTACAAACCTCTCAATTCCTCCTTGGTGCCATAATTCACAATAAAGAGGCTTTGGACTATTGTGTTATTTTTCCTCTGAATGATTTGTTATTTTTGTGAATTTCAAATGAACGAAAATGGTCGATGCGAATGAAAATGGACGAGTGAAGAAGATGGGGTTAATGCAATTTTGATAACATCGACTACATCGTTTACAGAAATGTATCATGATATACAAAACATGCTTAACTTCGATCCCTCTCAGTATGATATGGAATTGAGATTTTTATTTTACAAGCACTCAACCATTTCGATTCTACATGTGAAAGTTACTTCTGAAGTGCAAATGAAGTTTGTAATTAAATTGAACCAAAGCCGCAAGACGACTCCTATTTGTGTAACTTTATTGAGGAAGAATGTTCCTAGGGGTGAAAACGAGGGTTTCGATGGATGCAAATGATTTTTGGGATACAGTAGATATAGTTCGTGGGAATGATGTAGATATTCCCGAGACNAAGTTTGTAATTAAATTGAACCAAAGCCGCAAGACGACTCCTATTTGTGTAACTTTATTGAGGAAGAATGTTCCTAGGGGTGAAAACGAGGGTTTCGATGGATGCAAATGATTTTTGGGATACAGTAGATATAGTTCGTGGGAATGATGTAGATATTCCCGAGACAGTTGCTACTCAACATGGTCTCACTGTTACGCTCATAATTCAAGAAGAAGTTCAAGACAATGATGATGAAAGACGATTTACAAATCAGGATTTGATTGCTTTATCTAGTAGAGACATGAGTGTGGTGGGAGTTCACAGGCTGTGCCAAGTACACATTTTTCTAATTGTTCGCGTGTGGTTCTAGATGATGAAGATTTATACGTCGATAAACTGTTTGACACGAAGAGAAATTTACACAAAGTTGTGCATCGGATTGCAATGAAACATAATTTGAGTTTAAAGTAAAGAAATTAAACAAGTTTACATACACAATTATTTGTGTGGACAACAGTTGCAACTGACATTTAAGAGCGACAAAGATGGACACAAATGAGTTCTTTGTAGTTCGCAATGCACGGGACCATACTTGTGAAGTAGGTATTCGTCAAAATAATCACAGGCAAGATCGATCATTGTTTATTGATTGACACATAATACACATTTTTCAAGATCCACAGACGATTTACAGACCTGCAGATATCATCAACGACATCATCGAGAGTGTGGGATGGTCATCAGCTACCGAAGGTCTAAAAGGTTAAATAATGTGCATTGGAGAATTTAATAGGGTCGAGCGAAGAGAGTTATTCTAAATTGGATAGGTATTACCATAACATGAGGAGAATTAATCCTTACTCAGCCTTGTTTAGACCGATGAAAAGAATCATTTCAAGTATTTCTTTATGGCTCTTGAACAAGGATTTTGAAATGTGATGCGACCCCTAATTCTAGTCAATGGTACAATTCCGAACACTAGATACGAAGAGAAGTTGATAATTCTTTCCTGAAGACTAAATATCGAGACAGTGACATCCTTTCATTATTTAGGAGAGTTGCATAAGCTTACAATTTTGAAGAGCTTGATAAGTTCATGGTCGAAATAGAAAATAAATCCCGCGATGCATGAGATTATCTAACAGAGATGGGAGTCGAACATTGGGAAATGTCACATTTTCCAGGACGTTGATACAATATGATGATATCGAACAATGCGGAGGCGGTTAATACATTATTCAAGAAGGATCTAGAGTTACAAATTCTCGTGATGATTCAACACATTTGTAACAATCTACAGTAATGATTTTATGACCGACGTGAGGAATCACAAAATTGCACAATTCTGCTAACCCCGACTCAGGAAGATAAACTTTTCGAAATCTGGAGTTAGCGAGAATACTAAGTGTGGAACCATTGGATCAATTTCTCTTCTCCGTAAGATGCGGACATAATATCGCGTATATCATGGACTTGAATGATAATACTTACATATGTAGACAATTTTAGTTAGTGAGTTTTCCGTGGTGCATGTAATTGTAGTGGCTATGTATAGATGATTCCCATCACACAACTTATACACTCATTTTTACATGGCTGATTATTGGAGAGTAGCGTATGCCGAAACTATATTTCCTCTACCAAATGAAATCGAGAGGGAAGTTCACAACCACATTCTCCCCAATTAGTAATTCCACTCGAAATTCGACGCGTACTCCTGGATGTAGACATACGTCTAGAATATCATATAACAGAGAGTTTTTCCTGCCACATAGGTGCGGAAGGTGCGGCACAATATGACACACTCGCCCTTTTGTACAAGTCAGATCCCACTACGTAATAATCCAACGGATGTATAATATCTATTTAAATCATAATAATCTCTATTCATAGTACTTTATAGATTTTCTCCATATTTTGATCATCTTGCTTTATTCTCATCAATTATTAAAATGTTGCAATTAGGTCCCCATAAACAATAACGAGTGTGAATGAAGAGTATGTAAAAGTTGTGAATTTTAGAAAATGGATGACACAAAAAGATTTATATTGAATTATAAATTTTGATAAATATTGACCTTGTTTGGACATTTTTCCGAATAAAGACGAGTTTTTTATTAATAGATTTAGATGGTTTTTTTATATCTATAAAATTGACAAACATTTATAGTTTAATTAATTTTCCAACCAATTATTATAAATAATTTATGCACAATTGCATTAAAAAGTAGTCACATATTAATATTTTTATAGATTTAGGCGAGTTTTTATATATATAAATTTTGACAAACATTTACGATTTAATCCATTTTCCAACCAATTCTTACAGCTAAATATAATCACAATTACATAACAATGCTTACATTTAAAGAAAAAAAGAGCAAAAAATTAATGCAACATACTACGAATCACAATTATATGCATACAAGTCGGACGTTAGTTTCATACTCCAATTTTCAATGTGTGTTTGATTTATTAACTCTACACCACGTCTGATGCTAAAAAATTCTATGTATTTTATTGCGAAAAATCCACAATCACCACTATACGTAAATAATAATGCCAGTCCAATTTAATATACATGTAACATAATTTAATAAAAAAAAAACATACGATTTTGTTTGTCTTGCAAACGTCATCTTCCTCACGATGGTTAGTCTATCATGTACTATAATGTCTGCTGCTTTAGCCATCATGGGAACGATGGTCACCTCGACTCCAGTATATGCTCGAGTTTGTCCTTATAGTACAATTATGATCGAAGTTGTACAATACATCGTTGACTCAGCTAATACGATCTCAACTACAAAGCAATGCGAGTTCTCGATCACTGGGATGTACAAATGCGTATAACCCGTCCATGACTTTCCCTATCTCAAACCGAGTCCTATCACGTACTCTTTCATGCAATGGGACATTGTGTACCAATCCGATCCGCTAAAGATCATGTTATGCTCAATTTAAATGGCACTAAAAAACCTGTAGCTAATGATAACTCGGCTAGGAACATCAAATGATTTAGGGTGTCTCTGAACTCGATCGCACAATAATTTCATAGCCATATCAATGTGCTACAAGAGGAACAACAAATAAAGATTTGAATAACAATTATGTGAACAACATGAATAATAACGAAAGAGGCACTTACGTCGTCACCGAGCCACGCTCTACTCTTCAGTACATCATCGAACCATTTATTTGCGTCCGATATCGAAGTCTCTCCTATCGCGTAGGTCAATCTAAAACATACCCTATCTCTATTCGATATGGATTCGAACAGTAGATTGTCTTCATTAGGTGGAACAGTAATCCACGCACTTACATCTCATCATCCCCATCAGTCGAAGCAGTCAACTCAGCATGGACTTCGAGTTGATATATCAACATTTCAATGTGTTAACGGTCATATGTCAAGTCGAGTAAATATACATACAATATGAATTGAAAATATATAATCCTCACCCGAGGATCGTCGATGATGGATGTCAAATCTCTAGCCAATGGCTTCTCACGTGCTCGTTAGTGAAGCATTCGCGGGCAGCTGGTTTCCTTTCTGATCGCCCACTTGCTACCTAAAGCAGGGATAGCCTTATACACCCATACCTTCAACAATGACAACTATTATGCTTATACTTTTAATAAAAAAATTTACATTCATTAGGTTAAAACATTTACCTGGCAAACCAACAGAAAGCCAAATGTATCATACTTGTGCTCGACCTTCTCTGACTTGGGTGTCGAATGCACCCTTCTGAAGAAGTATAACATATTAGTATAATAACTCCAACCCCATGGAAAACCGTTGAAGGCATCAATATCATCAACAACAACCAATGAAAAAGGTAGATCGATGTCTTACGGTGTTGACACCTCAATACACTCTCCAGTATGAACACCAATCCCAACTTCAACTTGTCCAACATGTGAAAGCATTTCCTAAATGTGTCCTCTAACTATGGGGGTGTGACAGGCCCTTTACCTCCAAAATATAAATTCAGCAACCTTTTATTTGCCATAATACGAGCCATTGCTGCTTCTTCAACATTACACTTCAAGCTTGTAATGGGGCCAAATTCAAGGATTGAGAATCTCGATACCTTCCCGTCCCTCATGACAAAGGCAGCTCATTGCCATTGACTGACTTAAGCAGCCAAATTAATAAAGAATCAATGATCTGACTTGAAAGTTGCACGTCCTTCAACGAATAGAAAAAACATAGGAATGATCGGTGGAGTATGGCTACGTGTTCCTCATCGAACCCCTCTAATATTGGAGCATAACTGGAAAAGTTACAATATGACGCAACTTTCCCCAAATGAGCTCTCATACTGTTGTCCAAATGGTACTTCATCCAACAAAAATAATAAATCTTAAAATCATATACAAGAGATTATGAATAAAATATAATATTTTAAAATTTAACCAATCAAAATATATGCTATTGTAAGCAAGAAATAAATACATCCCATCACACGTTAAAAAGAAAAAAGAAAAATGAAATTTTGTATAAAGTAAATTGAAATAGAAAAAAGCAATTTCAAGTCAAGTAAAAGAAAAAAAAGTGAAAATGAAACCCTTTTGGCCCCCAATAAATTTATAACACATTTTTCTCTCTTCTTTTTAACTACACATTCTCTAATAAAATAATATTACACATAAATTGAATTAAATTAATGGTAGAGAAATCAAATTAAGGAAAACAAATTACAATAATTATAACATTGAAATAAAAAAAATATACATACAAAAACGAAAAAAAATTAGAAGAAGCAAAAAACGAAAGCGAAAAATAATTGATGGAAAGAAACTAAATTAAGAAAAAAAAGAAATTAAAAAAATTATAAGATTCAAACTTTTTTTAAAAAGAAAATGGAAATAAAAAAAATACATACAAAAAGGAAAAAAGTGAAAATAAAAAAAAAATTGATGAAAAGAAAATAAACTAAGAAAATTAAATAAAAGAAATTGAAAAAAGGGGAAATAAAAAATGAAATGAATTAAATTGAAAAAATTTAAACATTTTGTTTTGTTTTTATCTTTTATCTTTCTTTTTATTTAATATTGGTCAAATAAAGATTTCAATCAAATACCAACATTGTCAAGTTTAGAAGATGAACATGGTCGTCTATTTCATCTGTAATCTTAGAGTTAGGATCTACTACCTTCTCTTTCTCTTATTTTTTTAAGGGTATAATAGGTAATTAAACATTTGTTTTTTATCTTTTTTTTATTTAATACTGATCAAATGCCATTTTGGAAATCGGCCCGGGTCAACTGACCATTGACTACTATTTCCTCTGTAAACAAGTTGGAATTTTTGTGGGGGAGAAAGGAAATTGAGTTGCTAATAACCACTAATACGCGATAAATGTAAATAAATATATTTATATAATAATATTTAATTACGATACCTTGGCCGTAAAGCGGACTCATTCTTCTAGAAACCCCCAATTTTGACCAAGCAAGATATTGTGGGCTTAAATGCTTAATTGAGAAGTTGTCCATTGGAAGCTTCCTTTGTGGAATTTCAACAATTTTTTGAAGAAAAAAACTTACAATCCCATTGGAACAAAGGTTTTTGCACAATCAAATAATTAATGGATGGTATGGACAAAGACAAAACGTTAGCATATATGCGTAGACTATTCTCCAAAAAAATAAAAGAAGAAACCATTATTTTTTTAAGTCGAATATGCAAAATTTTAAATGATCGTTTGATTTATGTTTCAACTTTCAGTTTATTTTTAGTTTTCTGTTTTGAAAATATATTTCAATATTGCTAAAAATGTGTTCGATTTATCATTTTGAGAAATTATTTCTCAAAACAGAAAATTGAAAATCCCCATTTAATTTGAAATATTGAGAAATTATTTTATGATATTTTATTTCATTAATTTTTTTTATTAAAAATAGAATAATTTTATAATAACATATTATTAAATAGGATATATATCTATTAAAGTTGTGGATCTTACACTTTTTTTTTTCTGATACAAAAGTAAATACAAACAAGTAACGGGGATTGAGAAATTTTCTTTATTTTCATTTAAAGATTTTATTTTTTGAATATTATATAATATTTATTTTTTGAATTTTTGAATTAAGTTTTATAAAATTTTAGATTTTATGCTTTAAGAATTTTTATTTGTATTTAACGAAAGTTTTATTGAAACAACTATTCCTCTTATTTCGAGCATTATCACTAAAAACACCAAATTCAAAAGATAGTTCGAATTTTATATTATAAGGTTTAACTTTATCTTCGTAAATGTATTTTTAAAAATATAAGATCAAACATGTTTAAGATATTTTTCAAAATTGAAAATGAAAAAATAATTTGAAAATATCAAATCAAATGCGCTCTAAAATTTTCTTAAATTCAATATTCAAATATCATGTAAATGCAAAATCGTATAAGCATGTTTTGGTGGGCTTCAAAGCCAGCCAAAATAAAAAAAAAATAATAAAAAAAAATGTGTTACGTACTTTATTCAAACCAAATGGCAAGATTCAACGAGTCAATGTCTTCCTCCCACAAGATTTATCTGCCCTTCATCTTCTATATGTATTCATTGCCCCTTCTACAGCCATTACCAAATTAAAAATCCATTTTCTCTTCGAAGTTTAGGGCAAAATGATGGACAGAGATGAAGGGGAATTTCAGTTTCTTGGGTTCTTGGACATCTTCAAAGAATCATTCATCATAATTTCATCATGGATCAAGATTTTCACCCAAATAACAATAGCCATGATCCTCCCTCTTTCCTTAATCTACTTGGCCCATATTCAAATATCACATATTCTCTTTTCAGACATCATGTTCCATGAATATATTCTTAATAGAATCCCAAAGGGCACCCGTTCATATGATAAAATTTCAGATATTTTATCCTCTGAATTGACTGTTTTTTTTCTTTTCAAAATTGGGTATTTCATTTTCTTTCTAATTCTTGCCCTTCTTTCAACCTCTGCAGTTGTTTATACAATTGCATCCATATACACTGCAAATGAAATTAATCTTAAAAAAGTGATTAAGGTAGTCCCAAAGGTTTGGAAAAGGCTTATGGTAACATTCATATGGAGTTCTCTCATAGTTTTTGCATACAATATTGTGTCTATATTGATATTCATTTTGTGGGCTTTTCTGTTTGGATCAATACAATTTGTGGGTCCAATTATTTTAATTTCTCTTGCTGTGATTTACCTGAGTGGATTTGTTTACATCAGTATAATTTGGCATTTGGCAAGTGTGGTTTCAGTTTTGGAAGAATTTTGTGGGCTAAATGCAATGGCCAAGAGCCAAGGTTTGATCAGGGGAAAAACAGGCATATCTGCTGCAACTTTTCTTGTACTTAGCCTAATTTTCTTTGGAATTCAGCTGGGATTTGAGTATTATGTGGTTCTTGGATTTGGAGGTGGGGTCCCCTCCAGAATTTTGTATGGAATACTTGTTGTTGTGCTTATTTGTGTACTTTTTCTTTTTGGGCTTGTGATTCAGACAATTATATATTTTGTCTGTAAATCATATCATCATGAGAGAATTGATAAGCCCACATTAGCAGATCATCTTGGAGGTTATCTTGGAGACTATGTTCCTTTGAAGGCTAAGGATGTACAACTTGGAGAATTTGAAGCTTGATAATTAAACTAGTTGCTTTGTTTTGTTAGATCTATGTAGTAATTACAGCTTCGATAGTGTAGATTTAAGTCTTCGTGCTTAAAAAGCTCATAGTTGGACTTTGGAGTGAATCAGTTATGCGGTTCTTTCTGCTGGCAATGGACTCTTGGTCTTAATTGGCGGGTTATGCCTTTGGAGCTGTCCTCGTAGACATGGTAGTTTTGATTAGTTAGAAGATTAGTAACGGGAATATCTTGATTCCTATGATTTCCCAAGTGATTAAGATATCGTTGTTTGTTTGATTGTGTAACTGCAATGGAATGGATGAAATTGGAAGAATTTTCCAATGAAACTCGCGTTGATGGTTCCGACTTTACAATTTAAAAAATTTCTTGGATATGTTTGAGACATTAGATTAGGCAAAATTGAATAAATTGAGGGAGAAAGGCTGTGACAGTTTATTGATATTTTGTTTTTCCTGCTTTAATGAGTTTAGCTTATTGAACACATCATTTATGCATCTAAAGTTACGTATTTTGGATGTGTAAAAACAATTATTATTAATAATATTATTGTTGTTGTTGTTGTTGTTCTTCTTGTTATTTTAAATTGTCGGGTACATTGGAAAGAAGAAAGAAAATCTGAAGTTTGGATTCCTAAAAAAATAACTTGTGTATATATGTAAGAAGCAAAAGTTCTTATATGCATATCAAGAACTTGATTTGAAATTGCTGAGGGAAAAAAGGGCGAACTTTTGATTCTATTTTATGATTCGTTCAAGAAAGGACCATGCATTTGGAGGACCTTATATTCTTGAAAGGATAACGATCTTTTATGATTCTACCATATGTCTTTTATAGTCCGTCGAATTTATGAACTACAATGAAACCTTTGGATTCTCAGTCCACACGGATCTGAGTAATTTGAGCAACATTCTTGCCTTAGTTTTAGTCCTCACGCTGCACTGGCTATGAAGCAGCAATAACAACTGAGTTAAAACTCCAGCACAAATGGCTTCTTCCCCAGCACTTTTTGATTCAAAATAAATAACCAGTAATGAATTTACTGCACTTTCACTCCCATCATGGTGTCATGAAACTCTGCCAACCATTCTGACAATTGCATAAATACCTAAATGGTGATTAATTATTGCCCGTTTTGCACTTTCTTTCCACTGATAAAAGCAATTTCAGAATTCTTTATATTTGCCATTGGTGCCGAGCTTTTTTCTTGCTTCTTGCCATTGAAAATGTATGCTATGATCCCTTGAATTGCACTTTGTTTAACCATATTCTCTCGACTCGAAACCGATAAGGCTAATGATACTTTGATGCTAGTGAATCACTTGACTCAATATTCCCAGAGAATCACCCCAAAACCAGATGTTTTGAGATAACACGATGAAGACGAAAGGAACCAAAGAGACTCGGAGAGAATCCAGAGAGTTCTACAAGACACATTATGAAAAATCACACATTAGGGCAACCACTCAAGACCCTTTTATACTCATTTCCATCACCGTTGATATCAATAAGTGATCAGTGATCCAGAGAAGCACGCATCTCCTTATTTTAGGCTCGGGTTATGGGCTACTTCATTTTGAGTTATCGGCAATGGCCTTTCTTGGCTGTTTCTAGTCCTTCGATCTTGATCTATTTGTGAAAAATTAATTTTCATGACCGGATTTGATAAGATCTGACTGTTGGGTAAACCATAGATCCGGTCATTGATGGATCTTATATTCTGGCGGCAAATCCTTGGTGGAAATCGAACGAATTACTGGTCTTCTGGTGATTTACTGATTGAACTTGATGAAGAAGGGTCAGATCTTTATTTTTTGGACTTCTATCTGAAATCTTCTGGGTTCTTGGGGTTACTCGAAGCCGGTGAATAAAATTACTAATCCACTATGGTGGATTGCGTATTGTTCTTCTCTAAACCATAATCTTTGCATTCTAATACTATGTGTATACGTCTGTCTACTTTTGTTTTTTATTAAATTGAACTGCATGTGCCTATTCTTTTGATCTTTGATATTTTCTTTCCCATGCTCCTTTTCTTCTCTTGTTTCTTGTGTTTTAACTTGAGCATTGACCTGTGGTCTTGAGCCTCAAGGAATCCTAGTAAATTTGAAGAACTTCAAGATTCCCTATCCGTTATCACTACATTATTCACTAGGTTATTTTTTTTTTCTTTGAATATTAGCCGATACATAACATTTTTTTTGACTCTGTGTGATTGTCAAATTATATTTGGTATCCGTGGTTTTCTGTTGAACATTGAACTTAAAAAATTTTCTTATGTTGGTTAAAAACTTCAAATGATAATTACCATGTTTGAACTTAGGGTTTTTAATGGAAAAATGGGATTTCCCCATTTGGCAGCAAA
>CAIGRK010089439.1:0-13408 GCA_903798315.1 Fraxinus greggii
TGTGTTGTGGTGTCGATTGGTTTGGTAAACTGAGTCCGGAATATTGAAGATTGGAGCCTCAAAAATCTAACAAGTAGCTACTTTTCTAGCATAATATTCAGCTGACCAGGCCTCAAGTTGGCATTGTATTCAGCTGACCAGAACTCTTAAACTCAGAGATGAAAAGTGTAGTATTACGACACTTGCATAATATCCTGCCCCTTGTAATCAAACCATCTCTCATAACATAATTTTTAGCTTCCATAACTGGACAACTTCGTTTAGGGAAACAACACCTGAATGAGTTAGCGAGGATAACATAGTTCCCAATTTAGAAGCCGACCACTTCTTTTCCATCAAATTCTTTGCACCATGTTGAGGCTCCTCGCAGGCAATCTGCAAATACATTTTTGTTTCTTGTGCTTCCTCAAAGGCTTGAATTTGCAGGTGGACCGTCTCTCGGAAGATCTGATGGTTTTGGTTTTTATAATTAGTGAAATAAAGAGATCATCATTAGAATGGCAAGAAACGATGATGATAATCTATTGATTTCAGATATTATAACAATCAAAACCACTTGACCTTCCAAGAATTGGTCCACCTGCAACCCCAGCCTATGAGTAAGCTCGAGCAACAGAAAGGCAGATTGCTTGTGAGGAGCCTTAATTGGGGTGCAAAATAATTTGGTGGAATAGAAGTGGTCGGCTACCAAATTGAGATCTGTGTTATCCTATTTAACTTATGTTTCGCTAAATAATGATGTCCAATTACGGAAGCTAAAAATTATGCGCCGAAAGTTGTTTTATTAAAGGGGCAGGATAATATGCAAGTGTCGTGATACGGTGCTTTCCATCCATGATTTTAAGAGTCGTGCTGGTTTTGAGTTGAAGTAAAATTGCTTCGATCTTTTCATCGACTTTGGTAAGACATCAACCTCATGCCAGCTCGAGGCCTCGTCCCTAAACGTAAGCAGAGTCGGACCTAAGGTGAGGCCCAAGAGGCCATCGCCTCATGCTCACCTCTTTAGGGGCCCAAAAAACTCTCTATGTTTTTTTAAATACATTTTAGCCCAACAATCCTCCATTAAAAAGGCTGTGAGATGGAGCAATTGTGGTGTCGCATCAATAAACAGCCTGCGTATTAAGGTTCTTCCGACTCCGTCTTCTGTCTCTTTGGCCGTCTTCTCAATCTGTAGAAGGTTCGTTGGTTACTTTCTCTCTTTCTCTCTCTTTTTATATATAATAAATATGTGCATATGTGTGATGAATGATGAAACATGTTGTATTTTTTATATAAAAAATCAAGATTGATATTTTAGTTATTTTATTTAATAATTTTTACTGATTCTTTTATGCTTGTTGGGCTTCTTGTTTCTTTGATTGATGAAGAACTTAAAAGACTTCTTGCCTCTTGGCTATATTAGACTAATGAAAAAAGATTTCATATTTGTCCAAAATTTTATTAGAAGCAGGTTTTTATTAATTTGTAATGAAAATTGTTGCATTGGATCATAAATTAGGATTTTGGAATGAATATAATATTTATAATTGATGTTTAAATTTTGCATGTAATCAATACTGTCACTAATTTTTTTTCAAGCCAAGAACATGGATATTGATGAAGCCATCAAGCGTTTACAAACATTTATTTTGTTTCTCGAAGATCATAGAAAATTTGGGTTTGCTAGTGCCATGGAAGAAGCTAAACAAGTAGCAAGTGAAATGGGAATTTAAGCTATATTTTGAGAAAAATGTAGCATTCGAAGAAAGAACCAGTTCAATGAAAGTACAAGTGAAGAGGTAACACAATCAGTTAAAGAATCTTTTAAAGTTGATTATTTTCTCTTTATAATTGATCAAGTTCGGTCTTCACTTCAAACTCATTTTGAACAATTTAAATAGTAAGAAGAGACATTTGAATTTTTGTTTAATTTGGAGGTATTAAAGAGTTTGCACATTGAAAGTTTTGTTAAAATTTTGTGAGAATCTTGAGCGTTGAAACATATTGGACATTCACGAATTATTGGTGATAATTTATGTTCGAAGTTGACGGTCTTGAAGTGCTATTTATCAAGAGAAACAAAAACAGCAGTTGGTGTGCTACATTTTTGAAGAAAATGAATGGTTGTTTCCCAAATGCTTGCATTCATTACAAGATTTTGCTAACCATATCGGTTACAATTGCATCTGTAGAAAGAAGTTTCTCCAATTGAAATTGATGAAAACTTATCTCTAATTAACTATGTTACAGTAAAAATTGAATGGAATGGTCATGTTATCCATTAAAAAAGAAATGATTGAATAATTCGACTATTCAAATTGATTTATTTTTCGCTTCTAAAACCGCAAGACCAGTTGTATTTAAATGATCGTTTAGAACATGATCATTCCATTCAATCTTTACTATAACATAGTTGTATTTAAATGATTGTTTAGAACATGGACCTTCGAGTTCGATCTAATGTAACGTGAACTATTTTGGGTTCTTTATAATGAAATAAAAACTCCTTCAAGAATTCGAAATGAACCAAAATGCAAAATCCTTTGAGAATTCGAAATAACTACGTGATGAATGTCTCCCTTGATCACCGAAATACTCCAAATGAAATGTGGTATAAAATATCTATTTTATTGATTTATTTCATTGTATATAAAAACTGCATGTATCTTACTGAATATTGTCAAATACTCAACTTTAGAAAAATTTACTGGTTATAGTTTAGGTAAATCGGATATGTGACAAAAAGGTGATGTATGTTGCCAAAAGGATTTGAAGAAATAAAAGTATTAAGTGTTTCTATTTTTCAATTGATTATTTAGTTTTATGTGGGCTCAGGGACATGTTTATTTGATAAGTGGTGTTATTATTATTATTATTATTTTCATTTCAAAAAACAAAAAAAATACAAACTCCATGTTTTGATTGATATTTAAAATAAATTTTTTTTATCACTTACTTGAAGAAAAGTTAAGTTTTAGTAACAATATAGGGTTTGTAGAAATTGGGGCATTACACGTTGTTTCCGTGTGCGCTTCTTGCTTTGAGTCTTTTGTTGTTGGGCTTCTATTGAGCATATGAGTATTGGTCCATTGGGGTAATTCTGTTTTTAGTGGACCATTCCATACATCATTATCCAAGTTGGGTATGTGGAATATTTAGGCAACAACTTGAGGGGCGACTTAAATTATATGGGTTTCGTATGATTTAGATTTCCATATATAGTTATAATGTATAGATGGTTTGTATGAGTTAGATTTGCAAGTAGGATTAATTTAGATTTGTAGATGTACATACACACACATATATTTATATATACAAAATCGATTGAGCCCCCCTCTAATGTTGGGGCCAAGGTGCGGGCTTCAATTGCCTCGGCCAAAAATCAGGTTTGTGCATAAATAACCTTCAAATTGAATGAACATACAATAAATTCAGCCGGAATTTCAATGGATACAAATGTCGTAGTGTATGCTTGCCATATGTTCCGTGTATCGAGCCCTATTCGGTCACCACAAGGCCCTTTAATTGTGAGTTCTCGGATCTATTAAAAAGGGTGATAAAGACCAATAATTTCTACTTTTTTAGCTACCCGCAGATTTTTACCATCTCAGAGCGGTACAATTCAAAAATCATAATTTCCTAATTGAAGGAACCTTAATTTTATATTAGTTTGAATGAAATGAGAGGTGAGTTTTTTTTTTTTTTATCAATATTTCTCTTCTTAATTATTTGTTTCTATTCTTTTGTTTGCTATTTGATTTTGGCGGTGGGGGCTAGGAAATCTGACAAAAGATTTGGTTTTTATTTTGGTTCACTTATGGGTTTTGAATGGAAATGGAAGTTTTTGAGGTGGATTTTTCTCTATGGAATTTATTTATTTTGACAAATGGAGTTTTGTGTAACTCGATGTTTATCTGTTTTGTTTTCCTTTACTTTTGGGTTGAATTTCGCAAATTGAATGCTTAGTTGAAAATGTATGCTTCTCAAAACACTATTAAATTGGTGCTATTTCTGAAACTTTCCTCGCCGATTATTCGGATTACGGATGGCCCACGTGGTAACCTCCAAATGGCCCTTTGGGTGTGACACGGATTGTGCTTGTTGAGGAATGATAATAGCCATCTGATGAAATGGATGGCTGCGATATATTCTTGACAAAACCATTTTTGAGTTAACTTGGTTTTGACGAGTACTGTAGAGTCACTTTTGGTTGTGAGCTGCTTCTTCTGTTTTTCTCTCTAGCCTCTTCGTGTTTGAGGGTTTTTTCTTTCTTCTTCTTCTTGGTGTTGAAATCTTTCTCTGTAAATTTGTTTTTTGTGATTAATCATGTAATATTAGTCCTGCTACAGTAACTCTAGGCTGTTTATAATCTGTATTGTTCTAAGGTTTGTTTAGGATGGTTGAGGGTTGATTGTGGTGGAGGATTTCTGTTTTGGTTTTGTAGATCCATGAGGATCGATGATCAAACTAGTGTTCTAAGTGGTTTGATGTACACTATACTCTCTCTTCGAAGACTATTTTGCACTAATGGAACGGGCTACAATCTCTGAGCCCCCCATATTAGGCCTTTAGTTGAACTGGGTCAACAACTTGGTGTTATTTTACGTTTTACGTTGAATATTTCTCCTGTGGTTGTGTTATGCTTCAATTTTTCATGGACTTATTTCATTAAAAATCCTTACAAAATGGTATCAGACCCATTAGGGTTTCTGAAAAAAATTTTAAAAGGAAAAATAATTTTTTCTTTGGGTCATCCTTGGGATCTGTCGTTTTTCTTTTAAATTTGTCAAAGTGATTACTGATTACTTTTCTTTGTGGTGATATTAGTAATTGACTTCCGGTGATTGAGTAGATTCTTGGCTCCTGATTAGGGTTCTTGAGGGGCTTCTTTGCTGCTTTTCAACAGTGTATGGTGAGACCGTTCCATATCTCTAGCAAGCTGGTTTTTTAAATTGGAGTGCATGATACATGTTATATACATGAAATGTTGTTTCTGCATATAAATTATGTTTAACTTGCATATGCATATGTCTATCTTGGTTAACACATTGTATTTCTAAGATTCTTGACTATATTGTGCAAATCTTGAATATAATTGTTATCTTTATGTTAATCACTGACACTGACACAATTCATCATTGATTTCTGCTTCAATTTCTGCATCACTGTAATTGTTTCTAAATTCAATTTTTTTTTTTTTAAACCTTTTCTGCCTAATAGTTGATATGTGATTAAAGATCAAACTATATACATGAGTACATGCCACCCTTTTACAGAATCTTTAATGGGTTCGAAGGTCGAGTTTTCACAATTCGATGGAAATGGGGATTACTCAATATGAAATCAGAAAATGAGGGTCATTCTGGTCCAACAAAGGGTTGCTAAAGCCCTTGATGATCCTGAAACTTTTTCTGATGAACTTAAAGTTAAACCTGATGAAATTGAAGAGATGGATGAAATTGCATATAGTTCGATAATCTTGCATTTATCTGATAATATTATTAGACAAGTAGATGAGGCTGAAACTGCTAGAGCTTTATGGACTGCATTTAACACCATGTTTCTGACTAAAACTTTGCCAAACAAAATTTATCTTTTGGAAAAACTATTTAATTTCAGAATGGGTATTAGAAAGGATTTAAAAGTGAACTTGAGTGACTTTAGCATTATTGTTAAGAGTATGGCACATAATGATAAAAAGTTTGACGATGAAGACCTTGCTGTGATTTTATTGAATTCTTTGCCTGAGTCCCATAGAGATGTCAGGAATGCTATAAAATACTCAAGTGATAAGTTGACACAAGCTATAGTCATAGATGCCTTAAGAGCTAGAGAATTAGAAGTTAGGATGGAACATAAATCTAACTCTACAGAGGAAAGTATGTTTGTTAGAGGAAGATCTGAAAAAAGAGAGAAAATATTTTTCAACAGAGAAGAATAAAAGGGAAATAAAAGGAAGATCAAAATCTAAAGACAAAAGTAATAAAAAGTGCTATCACTGTGGAAAACTAGGGCACTTTAAAAGGGATTGCTTTGATTGGAAAAAGAAACAAAAGGATCAAAGCAATGGGGAAATGAATAATGCTACTGTAGGATCTGAGTTGGATAGCCTACATACATGTGATGTCTGTAACAAGTGATGAAACTAATAAGGACCGGATATTAGATTCAGGTTGTACCTTTCACATGAGTCCCATAGAATCTTGGTTTTACAAATATAAGAATGTAGAAACTAAGAAGGTTTATATGGGTGATAATAATTCTAAAATTGTTATTGGGATTGGTGACATTGCCATTAAAGTGCATGATGGCATTGTTAGACCAATTAGGAATGTCACATATGTCCCCTAATCTCAAAAGAAACATTATCTCATTAGGGATTCTTGAAGAGGAAGGACATGTTTTCAAATCTGACAATCAGGTTCTGAAAATTATGAAAGGATCCCTAATTGTCATGAAAGGACCAAAGAGAAATGGATTGTATTACCTTGAAGGCAATACAATCAATGTTCCTGATTACAGTCTATTCTCTGTTACTGAACATAAACCTGAACTATGGCATAATAGGATGTGTCATATAGGTAACAAAAGCGTAAAGTATCTAAGTAAACAAAAGCTACTTGGAAAAGATGAAGTTGAACCTTTAAGTTTTTGTGAAACCTGTGTATTGGGAAAATCTCATAGAGTGAGCTTTGAAACAAGTTTCCATAGTACAAATAGACCATTAGACTATGTTCAGGCAGACTTATGGGGGCCTGAAATACACCCTACCTTTGGAGGAAATAAGTATTTCTTGTCTCTTGTAGATGATTATTCCAGAGAGGTTTAAGTTTATCCTTTAAAGGCTAAATCTGAAACCTTTCAGAAGTTTAGGACTTTACTTAAGATGGTAGAGAACCAATTAGACAAGAAGTTGAAAACTCTAAGAAATGGGTTTGAGTTTTGAAACTTTGAGTTTGACAATTATTGCAAGCGAAAGGGAATAATGAGACATAGAACTGTCAAACTAACACCCCAACAAAATGGGATAGCTGAGAGGATGAATAGAACCCCAATGAACAAGGTTAGACGCATGTTAATTAGCTCTGGTCTAGCCGAAGGTTTCTGAGCTGAAGTTGTTGCTACTGCAGCTTATTTGATCAATAGATCTCCATCTAGTTCTGTGGACTTCAAAACTCCACAAGAACTGTGGACTGGGAGACCACCAAGTCTAACACATATAAAGGTTTTTGGATGTACTTCTTATGCACATCAATCTGAGGGAAAATTAGAGCCTATATCCATTAAATGTGTGATGTTAGGTTACCCTGAAGGGGTAAAAGGCTATATGTTATGGGTTTTGGGTGTGCAAGGCATTAAGATTATTAATAGTAAAGATGTAATCTTTAATGAATATGAAATGATATGCCTAAAACATAAAACTGAAAAAGTTTTTGAATCTGAAAATGGTAAGAGTGCCTTGAAAGAGATGAAGTTAACCAAATTTAACCTATCACAACCTGTAGAAACTAGAAATGAAACACCTTTGGCTGAGCAACATGAACCTATTGAGATAGATGAACCTCATAATGAAACTAAAAATGATGAGCCTATTCTTCCTACTAATAATACCTCTATTCAAGATTACCAACTTACAAGAGATAGGGAAAGGAGGGAAATAAGACCTAACCTTAGATATGAATCTCAAAACTTGACTGATTTTGCCTTGGTTTTAGGTGAAGCAATTGAACATTCTGAACCTGCTTCTTTTGAAGGAGCTGTGAGTGGTTCAAAATCTAAAAATGGAAAAGGGCTATGGAAGAAGAGATGCAATCTTTAACTCAGAATAAAACTTGGAAGTTAGTTAACAAGCCTAAGGATCATGGGATAGTACAATGTAAATGGATTTACAAAATTAAAGAAGGAACTAATCCTAATGATCCTCCTAGGTATAAGGCCAGATTGGTGGCCAAGGGGCTTACTCAAAAGGAGGGGGGTTGATTACAATGAGATACTCTCCTGTATTAAATATAAAACTATCTGACTGATCTTAGCATTAGTTGTTCAAATCAATTGGGAATTAGTACAACTTGATGTTAAGACTACATTCCAGCATGGGGAATTGGAAGAGAATATCTATATGAGTCAGCCTCAAGGTTTTGAGGTGAAGGGTAAAGCTGATTTTGTGTGCAAATTGGAAAGATCATTGTATGGGCTTAAACAAAGTCCTAGACAATGGTACAAAAGGTTTGATACATATGTACTTAAGATAGGTTTTAAAAGGAGCGACTATGATGCTTGCTTGTAATATAACAACTCAAAGAAAGGCTATGAGGTTTATTTGCTTCTTTATGTAGATGACATGCTTCTAGCCAATTCAAGCAGAACTGAAATCATAAGAATGAAAGATCTTTTAAAATATGAGTTTGATATGAAAGATTTAGGGAATGCCAAAAAGATTTTGGGAATGATTATAAAAAGAGATAGGCCTAGAAATAGGTTAATTGTTTCTCAGGAAACCTATCTAGACAAAGTTGCAACTAAATTTGGAATGAAAGAATCAAAATTTGTAAATGTTCCCTTAGCTGCTCATATGAATCTTTCTAGTGTACATTCTCCTAAAACAGGAGAGGAATTAAGGGAAATGAGAAACATACCTTATTCTAAAGCTATAGGTTTTGTTATGTTTTCTGTGATTACCACCTGACTTGATTTAGTTTATGCACTTAATTTGTTGAGCAGATTTATGTCCAACCTTGGTAAACCCCATTGGGCAGGTTCAAAATGGTTGTTAAGACGCATTGTTGGTACTTTAAATCTTGGACTTGTGTATGAAAAAAGAACTGATAAGCTAACCTTAAAAGGTTATGTGGATGCTGATTTTGTTGGTGATAAAGATAATAGAAAATCAACAACAGCTTACTTTTTCACACTTGGTGACAATTGTATAACTTGGAAATCACAACTTCAGTCAATGGTAACGTTATCTAGCACTGAAGCTGAATATGTTTCCATTACTAAAGCTTTGAAAGAATGTATTTGGTTAAGAGGAATTTTAAATGAATTAAACTTTGTGCATGATACTCCCATTATGTTCATTGACAGTCAGAGTGCACTCTTACTTAGCAAAAATCTTGTTTATCATGAAAGATCAAAACATTTTGAGGTTAAGTATCATTTCATTAGAGAGAAAATCTCTACAAGTGAAGTTAATTTGTGCGAAATTTATACCGACAAAAATCCCTCATATATGGGGACAAAAGTTTTATCTATTGCAAAATTTAAGTCCTGTTTGTCTATACTGCATATTGACAGAGGTTAAACTTTTTGCAGGTACTAGGCAATAATGATGGNTGAGGTTAAGTATCATTTCATTAGAGAGAAAATCTCTACAAGTGAAGTTAATTTGTGCGAAATTTATACCGACAAAAATCCCTCATATATGGGGACAAAAGTTTTATCTATTGCAAAATTTAAGTCCTGTTTGTCTATACTGCATATTGACAGAGGTTAAACTTTTTGCAGGTACTAGGCAATAATGATGGACTGTAAGTTCCATGCGCAACTTAAGCAACCAGAGAGAGTAAGGTATTATTGAGATCCAAGGTCAAAACACTATTAAATTGGTGCTATTTCTGAAACTTGCCTCAACCGATTATTTGGATTATGGATGGCCCACGTGACAACCTCCAAATGGCCCTTTGGGTGTGACACAGATTGTTCTTGTTGAGGAATGATAATAACCTTCTGATCAAATGGATGGCTGAGATCTATTCTTGACAAAACCATTTTTGAGTTAACTTGGTTTTGACGGGTACTATAGCGTCACTTTTGTTTTTGAACTGCTTCTTCTATTTTTCTCTCTAGTCTCTTCGTGTTTGAGGGTTTTTCTTTATTCTTATTCTTGGTGTTGAAATCCTTCTCTGTAAATTGGGTTTTGGTGATTAATCCTCTAATATTAGTCTTACTACAGTAACTCTAGGCTGTTTATAGTCTGTGTTGGTCTAAGGTTTGTTTAGGACGGTTAAGGGTTGAATGTGGTGGAGGATTTATTTCTTGGTTTTGTAGATCCATAAGGATCGATGATCAAGCCAGTGTTCTGAGTGGTCTGATGTACACTATACTCTCTCTTGGAAGGCTATTTTGCCCTAGTGGAATGGGCTACAGACTGAGCTTATGCTTCAATTTTTCACCGACTTATTTCGTTAAAAGTCCTTACATTAGTTTTTTTACCATTGCTCATGATTTTTACATTTACAGATTCAGGGGCACTTATATTTATAAATTTAGATGCACGGCCTATGATCTAGTGATAGGTTTATCTCTTACCTAGCGAGTTTAAAATGGGAAGTACACTGGTGATATATAAGGTAGATTTTAGTGTATTTACTGGTTTTAGGCGTGGTATTTTTATGGTAAATTAGTGTGACGCTAGTATATTTTGTTATGTGGCATTTAATTGCAGGTTTACTTTTTGCAGGACTCAACATTCATCTATTATGCTCTAATCGCTATTGAAAGAATACTAGAGATATTGTATGGCGTGGACAACAAATATGTTAATTGAGGAATTGGATTGAGGATCTGCACGATGGTTTTGTGGGGTCCGTAGATGAGCGAAGGATTTTCGTGAAGGTGTTCTTTAGATATGACACAGTCATAGTACATGATGCGTTGTTAACAGTGGTAAAGGATGTGTTATTACTGGTTCTGTCTATAATCATCAAACAGGACACATCGCTCTGCTCTATAGTGGAAACTCATCGTCAACGAGTCAAGATGATTGCTTTGATACAGCAAAAGCATGCGAGGGGAAAACTCCACAAAAATGTCTCTCAGAAAACTTAACATCACCATATCAAAGTAATCATTAAGCAAAGTTAGCTGTTGAAATTCTTCCAAATGAGAAAACTGATTTAGGGGATATCTTGATTTTATATTTCTACAAAGGAGTTGTTACAGGTATTTCTCAAAAAGAATCTTACGCTGTTGTAATGCCATAACACATCTTTTATTTGAATCAACTGGTGAGTTGAAGCAAAATTGCCTCCATCTTTTTGTCGAGTCGTGTAAGACATCAACCTCATGCCAGCTGGAAACTTGGTCGCTAAACGTAAGGCTAGAAAAGTAGCTCCTCAAACTGGTCAAGCTGATGAGATTGATCAAAATGATGATAGTTGTGGGCTGTGGTGATGTCGGTGAACTAGTGTGCTTTGCTAGCAGTCATCTGTGTTTCGTCAGGCTTTCTTGTTTGAAAAGGTTTGTTTTTGCTCTCTCTTTTGTATCCAATAGTTTCCATGTACCTTTTCTACTTTTATTAAATTTTAAAGTACTTCCCTAATATTTTTAAATTTTTTGATTACTGGAAACAGCTCGAGCATTTGTTTCCATGCACATACTACCGGTAACGTACGTATTGTTCGTGTTTTATCAATGTCTAAGTATAGAAATCCATTAAGAGGTTTGTGGTCAACTTGAGCCCTGCTGAAACTCAAATCATAATTCAGTTGGAACTAAGCAATTGCAAATGTTCCTGGAATTAAGAACATGAACCTCTTTTTACAATTTGTTTCTTGGTCCCTTGCTTCCGCTATGCACGTTAGAAATCTCAATTCGATTGTTACTTTAGATGCTCAAGTCTTCGAAGGTGGAGAAGCTAATTTAATCTACCATTCCCGGTATATAGTGGAGACATGGCGGTTTTGAGCAAAACTAACATCATGGTTTTTCCAGGATCCATATGGCTGAGGAAGCCTCCGCGTCAGATTTCCATATCAATAAAATGTCGAGGGTTCTTTTTATTTGATATTTTGTTCATACTAATTTAAAGACATGTTTGGCGAAGCTTAAAAGTAAAACTAAAATAACATGTCGAAGCCAACTTCATCTTAATCAGCATGCATGAAATATTAGTAATTCCATTTTCACTAGGAGACTGCCTATTTATCCCCATGTCATCGTCAACTTCATCTTTTATACTCATCAGATTTAGTTGCAAAATATCGTACGGACTATGGCCATCAGACTTTTATCTCCCACATCTCCCTTTTGTGCATAAAATTATAAATTTTCCACCCCTAAACCCGTAGAAAGTTTACATACAGAAACTTACAAAGTTTTCAATGAATTAAACGAGAAGATCGAAGATTTTTCTTCTTTTAAAGATTATCTCAAGTTTTACAACTTTTCAATAACGAGGTAAAATACTTCACGTGCACGTGGCACGTTTCCTTATACTTTTATATATTTAATGAAATATGGATTGTCAGTTGACCTCCAAGTTCCACCTAACGAAATCTGAATTCTTTTGGATTCTATATAATGAAATGTGAACTCCTTTGAGAATTCGAAATGAAACGAAATTTTGAAATCGTTTTGGAATTTGAAATGATTACACAATAAGTGTCTTACTTAATCATCGAAATACTTCAAATGAAATGTGGTACGAAATGTCTATTTTATTGGTTTATTTAATTGCATATGAAAATCGCACGTAAGTTACTTTGTCAAATACTCACTTTTAAAAAAATTTACAAGTTCTGGTTCAAGTGAATAGGATCCATGGGAAAAAAGTGATGCGGGTTGCCAAAAAGATTTGAAGAAATAAAAGTATTAAATTTTTTTATGTTTCAATTGATTTTTTTAGTTTTATTTGTATACAAAGACATGCTTATTTCATAAGTGGGTTACAAGAATTTTGTTTCAAAGAAATACAAATTCCATGTTTTGATTGATATTTACTATCAAAAATAGAAAAATTAATTTTTTTTATCTTTTCGCACTTGCTTGAAGAAAATTGAAGTTTTAGTAACACTCTTAACGTTCGTAGAAATTGGGTGTTTGTTACATGTTTTCGTGTGGGCTTCTTCCTTTGAATCATTTGTTGTTGAGCTTCTACTTAGTATATGAGTATTGGTCTATGGGGTTATTCAGTTTTTAGACCATCTCCAATGAGAACACCAGATTTGGTATAGATTATTGGAGATAGTTTTATTTTGAATTATTTAATCACAAAATATATTATTACAAAAATCCTTAAATTAAAGATTATGTGTAATGAAATAAATTATTAATGTTGTTGTATTGCTAATTTGTTAATTATCAAATTTCTAATTTTTGACTTTTTAATGAATAATTTTAATTTATTGTTGAAATAATAATGACTTACTAATTGATACGAATTTAAAAATAAATTTTAAATAAAAATAATCATCACATTAAAATAATTATAAATCAACTAAAATTTATTAATTCTAAAATATAAAAGAGGGATATAGATGGAACAAACATTTATTGTATAGTGGAAAGAGGGGGGCAAATGAGGTTGATGAAAATTCTCAAATTATATGCAATAAAATCAGCCAAAACTTCAACTAATACAAATGTCGTAGTGTATGCTTGCCACATGTTCCTTGAATAGCACCCCTTTCAGTCATTACAAAGCCCTGTA
>CAIGRK010089496.1:0-12174 GCA_903798315.1 Fraxinus greggii
TGATGACTTTGATATTTTCAATGAAAAGAGAATTGAAGGATTGGACTTTTGATCTTCTGTAAGATGTATTCTCTCTTGAATATAATTTGCTCAATCTTCTTCTCGCAGAAAACGCAGCGCCTCTATTTGTATGTTGGACGAATGAGGTTGAATGGGCCAAGAAAAAAGTCTCGGATATCGAAATTAGGTCTGGTCGAAAAATAACGTCGCTCGAGCGAGAAACATACTTCGCTCGAGCGAAGGGTATGTCGCTTGTGCGACACATGGGCGAAGGTCGAATGATGGTGTCTCTGATTCATCCGCTCGAGCATCACTCCGGCGACCAGGTAGCAAAAAACAGGCGTGAATCCTTCTTGTTCCAAACATGAAACAAGCAGTGCTAAATTTTTTGCAAATAGTAGTCGACAAGTTTTGATTGGACAAAAGGCAAAAAAAAAAAAGGAGAAAAGTGACCAAACACGTGCTACCAGCGCAACACTTGTATGGGATTTGACAATAGTTTTTGGAAATAATGGAATCCAAACATGGGCTTAGTGTCACCATTACAACAAAATTAATTTTGATTCACAATGACCATCCAATTTTATATGACGATTCTATTAAGTTACTTAGTTAATGGATCATCATTTATTTAATACACGGGGAAAAATGTGGAGAAACAAATTAGGAGAAAAAAGTTAACAATAGAGAGACGAGATAAAGGCATGTTTGGCCTTAAATAAAATACGCTTATTTACTTATTTTAATATAGTTGGGTATACTAAACGGACAAGTTAGCAAGTTGTTAGTCCACTAGGATTTTCTGTTGAATAAATGATGGCCCATTAACCCAATGGCTTGACTGAAACGAAGTTGGATAGTCATGGTGAATTAAAATCAATTTGGGTGGTTATGGTGATATTGGGTAAAGAACAGTGACCACGAGTAGATTTAACCCTTTAAAAAAAAAATATCATGAACACACTTATGTTTATAACATCTGAAGACACCTCCGACATTTTAAAAACATCACAAATTTCTCACGTTTCTAATTTTGAATATCACATACATCCAGCTATTATTGAGCCACATAGATGAGACTAATATACCTAAATTCCCTTGAATGAAATTTTCTTCAATTAGTTATAATTTAATTTGTTCTCTTTAATAATAATTAATACTTAAGATTTTGTGCATACATACTTTTGAATATACATGCTATTGAAAATTTACTAAATTTTTTTGAAGAATTTGATAATAAATGATGCAAAGTTTTTTAAATTGATTATATAAACTATGTATACTTAATTGAAATGTTAACAAATGCAAACTTATCAATAAAAAACTTAAAATAAGTTTATAAATATAAAATATAGCTAAAGAATAGATTACTTAGTCATTTAAAATATTGTGCACATTCCAAATTTATTTTCAAATGCTGATCATGTTAATATAGTAGAATGCTATGTTAATACGATATATAAAATGATATCGTAATATTTCTTTTGAT
The DNA here is from genome assembly GCA_903798315.1 of Fraxinus greggii. NCBI lineage: Eukaryota > Viridiplantae > Streptophyta > Magnoliopsida > Lamiales > Oleaceae > Fraxinus > Fraxinus greggii. The sequence continues at coordinate 1,490 of CAIGRK010089496.1, forward strand.
AATTATGTTGAATGAGCTCTGTAATAATTCACTTTGAAAAAATTAACAGCAACTATAATCGTAAAATTTTTTATCTATTTCTTCACAAGTATATTTTAGGTATATCAACCTCATTTTAAATGATATACCTCAAAAAGTAAATCGGTTATAGCCCATTTTTTTTTACTGTCCAATCCAATAGCCCCCATACCATTGGGTTCTGGCTCCGCCCCGCTGTATGCAACTCTAATTTAGAAATATGAAAGATTAATGATATTTTTGAAAAATAAAAGGATGAATATAATATTGTCATAAAGCTCAGGAAGTATTTTTGATATCATATTTCTTTTCTTTTATTGAAAAAATTCAGAATTCTGTCGATTTATTTTTAGAACTAAGGTATCTCTTGAATATAAATCAAATGCATGCATTAGACGATTAATCAAATTTTAAACTCTCAAGTAATATTCTTATGTAAAACTAATAGAAGTGTTTCTATAAATAAAGGCTGGATAGTCATGTTCAACTCCGCGTATGCTAAGCACCAGTTAATTTGACAGTGAAACACCTTTATATATGACCCTATTTAAAATTAAATTATAACTTTATTGGACATATAACAATTATTGCACTACAACGTAGCCCGCGAGTGAGTTTTGCTGGTCATAAAGAAAGGAAAACAGGGAATAAATACGAACAAGCAAAGAACTAAAGAATCGTATGACGGGCGTCAAGCACCAACGGGCTGGATAAATTACTCATAAAGCTTGATAAGCATTCATGCTCTAAAATAAAATTGAAGAATTTATTAGCGCGGTTGATGAAATATGGCTATTGCAAAAATATTCATGCAAGTTGGTCGAAGTGACGAAAACTCATCCACATGGTAGTGGTACCTGCTCGAGTTGAACATAGAAATAGAACGATGAGGTTTCAAGTGCACAAAACTGATTTCATGGTTTAAATAGATTATGCNAGCAAAGAACTAAAGAATCGTATGACGGGCGTCAAGCACCAACGGGCTGGATAAATTACTCATAAAGCTTGATAAGCATTCATGCTCTAAAATAAAATTGAAGAATTTATTAGCGCGGTTGATGAAATATGGCTATTGCAAAAATATTCATGCAAGTTGGTCGAAGTGACGAAAACTCATCCACATGGTAGTGGTACCTGCTCGAGTTGAACATAGAAATAGAACGATGAGGTTTCAAGTGCACAAAACTGATTTCATGGTTTAAATAGATTATGCCCTTATTCGGCAATCATTATTTGAAAATTCTTTTTTTCGGTGTACTCAGCGCTTGTTTAGAAACGATTGTGGGGGAGAAAAATTGATTTTGGTGTCGAGTCACGGTTCCCACCATGTTTAAATTAAATCTGCTTCCTTGCCAACTTCATTACGATGGACGACTTCAACAATCCCAAAAAGTCAAAATCACCCCTTATTGCGTTTGGAAATGAATGAAAACAAGGGCAAACTTGGCAATTGATCAAACAATGAATTATGAAACCTGCAATTGTCTGAAAATGAGTCAGATTTTTGTTGGAATAAAGAATTCATATTTGACCACCAACGGTCGGATTTTTCCTTTTAAAAACATGGACTCATTTTCAATCACACATTCACAAAATAAAATATTTTGCACATAAATTTAAAGTCGTTTCTTACTTTTTAACCGCACATTCTCTTAAACAGCACCATTCAAAATTGTTTTGGCTAAATAACGGCCATCAAACGGGGGCATATATACAAAACAAAGTACTTGTCTGATACATATTATTATATAGGACTAAATAATACAATGAACAAAAACTTAATTTCTTTCTTTTTATTGATACCGTCGACTCGAATCTAATCAGCCTCACCAAACAAGCCATGAAAGTGTAAAAGCTATGTCAATTGGTGACAATGCCAGCGGCGATGGACCAATCACATAGCTATATTGGTTTATTCCCGTAAGAAGCTACTCAATATTGCTCTGATGCAAAACATACACATATATAACCCCAGCCTGGGTCCTTTTCCCTGTGATTTGTAGACAAAAGTACTTCAAGAAACTAGGTTCAAGTCAAACTTTTGGCTTGCTATAAGTTGATTGACGAGGGAATATAGTTTCAAAGGCAAAAAAAAAAATAAAAAATAAAAAATTAATTCATCTTTCGATTTCACATTCCCAGTAACTGAGAAAACTTTTGAAATTCTTAATGAGAAGTGAACGATATATTTTATTACTATTATTTTTATATATTTTATTTCTTAATTTATTTTTTTGTCAAATGTATAAAACAGTGATTTTATATTTGGAAGCTCTGACGTTCAAATATGAGGGTCACACTGAAATTTCTAAAGAGCCTTGTTTTTTATATTTACTGGTCAGAGTTGAATGTTCATTGCACGCTATTCTGAAATATTTTATAAATATTGTAAAAGTAATATTTTATACCAATTTGTCGGGAGGATTTGATAAGTCGCAAACGAATTAAAGGAAATAAAATTTAGACTAGAAATTTAAGAGAAGAAACCCTCAAAGCTCAACTTCTATGTTCAAATTTCCTTTTTACGATGAAATACTAAACAAATGAGCAATTTTTTTAAATACAACATTTGATACATAAGAATTAATTGCTAATACATGAGCTATACATTCATTAAAATTTCTAGATATATGTATATAAATAAATTCATCTATAATAACACTGATTCATGTAGATCAAGATTCATGAAGTCAAGATTTATTGAGTCTAAATTAATGTGAATATTAATTAATTGAGAATTAATAACGTGAAATTCATACATAACAAAAATTTTGTATTATTTATTATATATTGAAAAACGAAAAGTAAGGTATTGTTAAAATAATTGAATTGTAGTAGAATTAAAATCATCCAAAAAAACGATTCTTGTGATATTTAATTATAGATGAGCTCGAAAGTCAATAAAAATTTATTAAAATTTTTCCAATTAATGATCTTTGAATTGGGATACCTAGGTTTAAGAGCATCTTCAATGCCTAGACCATTTTGGTCTAGTGGCACCAGCTGATTCTTAGAGGAAAAATTAAACATTAATTAGAAAACCGGAAAGTGATAGACACATTTTAATTTCTCCCTAAAAGCAACCACTTAATCTTAATAGTAATGCTATGTAGTTCCACTGTGGTTACAACTCCAGTATAGGTGACATTAATGTAGCATTAAATGATATGTAAAATTAAATAAGTCATTTAATTTTACTTTTTATTTAACCTATGATTTAACGTTACCTAAACTGAGGTTGTAATCCCAGTGAGGCTAAATAACATTACTCTAGTTTTAATTTTCTCAATTATTTCGACATTAATGTTAAAGTATTAGTGCGTAAATCAAAAGTTTCCATATTTGATTCAAGTTTGTCAATGTTCAGTTACATTTAGAACTCAACTTCGAGCCATAATCAAGAAGTGCAGTGCAACAATAGACAATTTTGATTAACCAACTTTCCATTTTCCACAATGTTTTGGATTTCAATGATCCCTTTACAAATTGAACAGCGTACAAAAAGAACTCACTGATATTTTACAGAGTACTCACACATGTGTGATCACTCATAATTTTTTTTAAATACATGGTGGGGCCCACCTATCTGAGTGACCTGATGAGCGCCTGTGAATTAATCTATGTATATGTGGGATTAATTCTTCCAAATTCGGATTTTGACTTCAAATTTAATCAGAATTATTATTCATTAACGCCACCGCCACAATTAAAGGCTTTTCCGTGAAATTCATGCAATTTTGATAGATTTTGTATTCCGTGCATATTTGACTAAACTCCCTTTAACAAATTGATCAAAGTAATTCTTCCCAAACGGATACCAAGTTCTTTAAACTTCACATAATATTTTAAAATGTAAAATAAGTAAATTATGAAAAGATAAATATAATTACTTATTTTAACATAGGATAAGAAAAACATTTCAAATAAGTAACTTATTTAAGAAATATAATTTGGTTGTCTAAGCTTAAATATAAATAAGTTTAAACACACGTGTATTCTTATACAACCGTAAAACTAGACAAACATGCATCCAATAGAAATCCAATTCATTGGACCTTCGGAATTCCCGTCAGTTTCTCCTGCACTGGGTGGAATTCCACACTCACCGGGATTCTCCCATCACACACTTTCTCTATATATAAATCTTCACATAGTTTAGCCTTTGTAAATCTGAATCTCATCATACTCTTTTGTGTTTCAACATCAAAATCAAAAGAGTAAGTCTGTTAAGTGGCAGGGTTAGGGTTTATAATTTACGTAGAAAGAGAATCAGTTGAGAATAAGCAATATGAGGGAGAGAGCGGAAGAAGAAGAACAAGGATTCCCTGAAATTGATGAAGGAGATAAAAATAAAGGATTGGAGATAGAAAAAGCGTTCAAGGATGTAGAGGTTCCGCCATGGCATAAGCAGATAACAATGAGAGCTGCTATTACGAGTATTATTTTGAGTTTTGTTTTCAATATAATTGTATGCAAACTCAATCTCACCACTGGAGTGATACCTTCGCTTAATGTGGCGGCTGGCCTCCTCGGATTCGCCATTGTTAAGGCATGGACGGCTCTGCTCGAAAAGTGCGGTATGTTGAAGCAGCCTTTCACCAGACAAGAGAACACCGTGATTCAAACCTGTGTTGTTGCCTCTTCTGGGATCGCTTTTAGCAGTAAGTAGTTATTTTATTTTCAAAATATTTCTTTGCTTAATTGATGCTTTACGTCTGGTTTGGTTTCAATTTTGTAATGCATATACGTTATCACGATCATTTTGGAAAGCATTTTTTTTTTTTGTTTGCTTGTTGAATAAGTTTTCACATATCTTGTAATCTTCTATATTTGATTATGTTATGTAGCCTAGACAATTAATCTTTACCTAATTCACAATTAATACTTGGTTAGGCTACCTTATTGACCTGTAGATGGCTAATTTGTTTTCAGTAAACGATTATATCACTTTCACATATGTAACAAGGAATTTCAGTAAAAGAAAAAAATTGGATATTTTGGGGGTGTCTTTCTTTAATTAATTAACTATTTTCCAGTAGACAATGGATTCTGTGAATTATAAATTCTACTTTGGAATTTAAACTAGAAAGATTATGAAATTTAACCATTGCAACTTGTTCAATGTTAATTTATAAGCCGTGTTAAAAAATTTCAGGTGGGACAGCGAGTTATCTGTTAGGAATGAGTGCCAACATAGCAGCTCAAGCAGATGCAGGCAATACCCCAGTGAATGTGAAGAAACTATCTCTTGGCTGGATAATTGGATTCCTTTTTACTGTCAGCTTTGTAGGTTTATTCTCAATAGTACCTTTAAGAAAGGTATATACAGAATATACATATACGAAGCATTTATATACATATTGAAAATTACTATAGTTATCAATTAATGAATAAAATTGTAATTTTCTTTGAAATTTTTTGATCAGACGATGATCTTGAAGTACAAATTGACGTATCCCAGTGGAACCGCAACTGCATATCTTATCAACAGCTTCCACACTCGTAAAGGAGCCAAGCTGGCCAAGTATACATATGATTTAACTCTGAATTTAACTTTTTTCTGTCATAACTTATGTTGTTATAACTGAATAATCTATTATTCGAATGCAGGAAACAAGTTATGACACTTTTCAAGTCCTTTTGCTTTAGCTTTCTGTTTGCGTGTTTCCAGTGGTTTTTCGCAGCTGCTGATGGATGTGGTTTTAGTAGCTTCCCGACTTTCGGTCTTCAGGCCTTTAAACAAAGGTATTTGTTTATCTGCTGTTTAATTTTTTAATTTTTAATATTTTTTTTTTATTGTTATCTAGATGCTTATAATTAATGGTTTATCATAGTAAAGTAAACTTGGTACATATTTGCTCTATTAGACTAGACAACAGCGGACAAGATGAAAAATAATTTAAAATCTGATCCATTATTTTGTCCATATTGTGTACTAAATTATTGAGCCAACATCGTAGGTAGAGCTACTGAAGATAAGCAGCCTATACTATTCTTTCTGCAAGTATAGCCCATGTTTGGTACAAATTAAAATCTGATTTTAATCTTAAGTCAAAGTCAACAATTAATTTTAATCACACATTTCAAAAGATTCACAACTTTTCAACGACACATTTCATCAACTATTATCAAAATCTTCTAAAAAACTGATTTTAATCTACAACAAACAGGGGCTTAGGGTGTGTTTGAACCACATTATTTTGGAAGAATATATTTTGAAATAGTAGATTAATGGAGAATGTGTGATTGAAAAAGAAGGAAAAATTATTGATGTGATGAAAAATATTATTTTATTAAATAAAATGTGTGGTTGAAAATGAGTATAAGAATGAAAATGAAAAATTTTAATGTGATTCAAACAGAAGCTTAGTCTTCTTTGCCGAGCTATATAGAATTAAAGATTAATAATACTTGAAGTGTAGTATAATATTCTTAATTACCTACCATGAACTAACAATTCAAGAAAGTTAAATGTAACTTTGATAATAGAAGAAAGATAATTTTATAGCAAAAGATTGCTTGCTACCCAATGTGACAATTTTTTCCAAAAGTTCTCGTAATGAAAAAGACGTGCCATTCTTTCTTTTAAGTATATATGGATTATGGTCTGGAGTTTATAGATTTTCTGTCAAGTAACAAGAATGTCGGGTAATTTAATTGTACCAAACCTAATTGATGGTTGAATAAAGATTTGATATATCCTTCCCACCACAGGTTCTATTTTGATTTCTCATCGACATACGTTGGTGTTGGTATGATTTGCCCTTACATGGTCAATGTCTCGTTACTTATTGGAGCAATTGTTTCATGGGGAATCATGTGGCCTCTGATTGAGTCCAAGAAAGGCAGTTGGTATGGTGCTGATTTATCTGCAAGCAGTCTTCATGGCATCCAAGGATACAGGGTAAGGCATATATTATATATATGACTTGTAATGTGAACTGTATAGTATTATGTCCCAATTATTATTATTACTTAAATTATTCGATTTGTGTTGATCTCAACAGGTTTTTCTTGCCATTGCCATGATGCTTGGTGATGGTCTGTTCCATGTTGTTTACATGATCATCGTCACGTCAAAAAGTTTCATTAATCGCAAGTCAGAGAAATCTAATGGTGAGGGTGAAAGCACCGGAGGAGACTATGACGAAAAAACAAGAACTACCTATTTCTTGAAAGACCAAATCCCAAATTATGTAGCCATGGGTGGCTACGTACTCTTGGCAGCTCTATCTATCGGTGTGGTGCCACAGATCTTCCACCAGCTGAAATGGTATAGTTGGAATATTTTGCGTGGACTAGCATATTTTTATACTCGAGTTTAAGTAATACTATGTTAATTAATGTCACAATAAATCTATAACAGGTATCACATACTGGTGGCCTATGTAATTGCTCCCGTTCTAGCCTTCTGCAATGCCTATGGATGTGGCCTGACAGATTGGTCATTGGCCTCAAACTACGGAAAAGTCGCAATCCTTGTTTTCAGTGCTTGGGTCGGCCTCGATCATGGCGGGGTTCTTGCAGGCCTAGCTTGTTGTGGTGTAATGATGAGCATTGTATCGACAGCTTCTGATTTAATGCAGGATTTCAAGACTGGCTATTTGACACTTTCGTCTCCACGTTCCATGTTCGTTAGCCAAGTTTTTGGCACAGCCATTGGGTGCTTAATGTCACCTTTGGTCTTCTGGTTCTTCTACAAGGCATACAGTGTTGGTGACCCCACAGGCTCCTACCCCGCTCCCTTCGCCTTGATTTATCGTGGAATAGCCCTTCTAGGAGTCGAGGGCTTCTCTACACTCCCCAAGAATTGCTTGAAACTGGCTATCGGATTTTTCATTGCTGCTATAGTAATCAATCTGATAATTGAGGTGTTGAAGAAGTTTGAAACAAAGTACAGAATCTACAGGTTCATTCCCAGTCCAATGTGCATGGCTATTCCATTCTATTTAGGCGCCTATTTCGCCATTGATATGTGCATTGGGAGCTTGATTTTGTTTATATGGCAAAGGAAGAACAAGAAACAGGCTAACGAACTTGGCCCTGCCGTTGCATCAGGCCTCATTTGTGGTGAATCCTTATGGGGAGTTCCTGCTGCAATTCTTGCACTGGCAGGTGTTAATGCGCCAATTTGCATGAAGTTTTTGTCAGCCAAATCAAATAACAAGGTTGATGGTTTTCTAGGAGGCTGATTCTTTATCAGAAAATTATGTGCAGCAATTTGGATATTTCTATTAGTTATCTTAGTCTTTTGTTTTGTACTTTAGAACTCTCTGATTTTTAAGTTAGCTACTTTGTTTATAAATAAATTTGTTAGCCATTAATTCACTATTCTCATGCTTTGCTTATTATTTTTCTTACTAGTGTTATTTACCCATTTGATCCTAGGTTTGCACTGTAAGTTCCGATTAGTCCCTAAGCCTAATAACCTTTTTTTTTTTTTTTATAACTAGTTTATATATTTATTAATTAAGCTCATGTTTGGTTTTGATTAAAATCTGATTTTAAACTCAAGTCAAAGTCGACAATTAACTTTATTCACACATTTTTGTGGGGTCCACAACTTTTTAGCCACACATTTCTTCAACTTTTATCAAATTCTATTAAAAATATGGTTTTAATCTACATCAAACGGGAATGAGTATTTTTATTAGCAGTCTTTGATCAGCTATTTGTATTCAAAGTACCTTTCCTTTTCACACCCGGTTGTAATTAATCTATAAATTAAATTTTATTTTAAATAAATTTAAGTAAGATCGTATAAATGTTTTCTTGTTAATTCAATCCACCATTACACCTAAAATATTATCATATAATGACATGCAATCCGATAATTACTATTTTCATCCACTCTTATATATCTTAATCTAAATAGGAATTTTCCCTATTAAATTTTTAAAATTTTGAAAAAGTACTATATTTTTTCACATTACAATCCTATGTTACCCATATTAAATTCATTCATTTGGACACTATCTACCGACACCACTTTTATATATCTATCTCACTTTAAATATATCCCTATTATAATTTTAAAATTTTTTTTAAAAAAGTACTATATTCATCCCCATTACATTTCAGTGCTACTCTTATTAAATTCATTTTAAACACTATATATCCACAAAGTTTAACAAAAAAAATTATTTATAAAAAAATATGAGAATAGTTTGTCTACAAATTGTAATGCTTACATAGTATGATTGAGTCATTCGTATAGAACAACGAGTTTCCTATGTAAATAGTCTCCAATCAAACTCGCATCTCCATTATGGTCATGGTCATGGAAAATGAGAGTCAAGATTCCAACTAAACATAGAATCGAACTTTCAAGAAGCTTGTCATAGCGTTCGACCAAGTGGAACTTGATCTGGCTTGTACTATCGAACGAGAGAGCCACCAGCGACGTCATTACAACATTGGTGTTGCAGATCACAAATAAGTCTTTTTACGTCTACCTAATGGACTTTTTGTGTTGAAAGTGCCAATTAATAATAATTTGAGAATAAGAAAGTGAAATTGTGGTATAATCACACACAACTTATGATCACAGTCACGTACCATCACAACTTGCACAAGATCATAGTCACAAAGATATAAAAATTGTGGGTCACAATTATAAATAGGCCTGGGCTTCGGGTGGGTCAGTTCGGGTATACCAATATTTGTAACCACCCATTATACTTCAGATATTTCGTAAATGAAATCATTCAAATCCTGATAATTACTTGAACCAAACCCAAATCCAAAATGTCGATTTGGGTTCGGGTTTGGTCCAACCCATTATATTTTTTATATATACATTTAATAAATATTTTCGTATAGGCCCTTTAAATATATATGCCTAACACCTACTATTCGACAATGTCCGTGCAAGGGGGGAAATCAAGCTAAGAATCTTCAAAAAGCAAAATAGCGGAGACAAAAAATCACGAAAAGAAGAGATAATTAAAAAATCAAAACTTAAATTACAATTTTAGAAAAAAATATTTTTCTTAATAAGTCTTAATTGTCCCATAAGTGAAGCACTCTAGAGCCTATAATTTAATTATAAACACTTAAATTCTTCTACTCTTAAAACGAACTGACATAAAATATTAATACTAATTAGATACATAACTATATAGTAATTAGAAATTGCAGTCCATATACTGACCTCTCCGTTAGAATACAAAAGGAAAACTTAGATTTTAAAAGAGAACCACGAATTCAAGATAGTCAAAAGGGTAGACCACAACCTAAGTTATAAAGATATCAAGTTCAATTGTCGTGTATCCTACATATATAAAAAAACGAGTTTCCAGAATACTGTTCATAAGTCGAGTCGAGCCGAGCCAATCCAAATGACTTTATGGCTTAGTTCGGCTAAGCCGATTTTTTTTATACGTTTGATTCAGTATCATACATAGGCTTTATGGCTCGGCTAAGCCTTTTTTGTTTTTGGTTTTTTTTCTTTGTTCGAGTCATATGCCTTTATGGTTCGGCTCAACTAAGCCCTTTTTGGATTTTTCCCCGTCTTATGTTTGATTAGTTTTGGTTACTGTTTAAAAGCCAAATTGCTTGACGGCTTGACTCGGCTAAGCTTTTTTTTTTTTTTTTTTATATGTTTGTTTAAGTTTTTTAATTTAAAAATTTTAGTTTTAAGCGATTTAAAATTTATTGGAAATTTT
>CAIGRK010089501.1:0-12941 GCA_903798315.1 Fraxinus greggii
AAAATAGAGTCGGTTTGCAGATTTTTTTATTTATAATTATATGTATCAATTAAGTCAATAAACACAGCAACATTTTTTTATCCACATGTGGAACAGTACCAAATCAGATTTAAATCAGATCAATGTGGAAATTAGAGTAATAAAAATGAATAATGAATCTCACATTCATTCTTTTAAGATGAAATAAAATGAGGGACGTAGCCGAAAAAACATAAATCATACTAGGTCGTAATAAAATTGCGGCACACCGCTCTCTCTCTCTCTAAACCGGGATCCTTCTCAAGACGTGAGCTAAATGGTTCTATTTGATTTTGTCACCTTGGACCCCACTATTGCGTTAGCGTCACATCCCTGATGGAATGATCTCTCTCCCCCCTCCCCTCCCTGATGGAATAATCTCTCTCTCTCTCTGGATTTCTTAATTCCAATATAGAAATTTCAAATTAGGGTCACTATTGAACAATGTAATTATTGAATATTTATGAATAAATTGTATAACCTAAGAAATTCAAATATTCAACTTTTTATGTAAGATGTAAGTTATTTTGGGGTAAGATTATTTTTTCTTAACTAATGGTGTGTATTAATACTTTTATCGTGTTTGCCATCGAACGTTGTTCGGACATTCAGTTTATGTAATAATTAATTATCGGGTATTGAAAAGCTTATTTTGCGTATTATAATAACTTTATTTAAATAGACAAGTTCGAATGTTCTACTTCGTTGTCAAACATGCCACTATGTGTATTATTACGTTTTTTTGTGTTTGCTATTCGACATTGTTGGATATATAGTTTACGTAATAACAGTACAAAATTTTGGGGGTGTTGAACAATTTATTTTACAGGATTATAATAACTCTTTATAACCGAATAAGTTCGAAGATTCAACACCTTTATCAAATATGTCATCGTCATGTTGTACAACCAAATCTATCTTACTTAAAACATTTCGTAAGAATTAATACCATTTCATCATATGCACGCACAATTTAAAATTCTCATACATTTGGCCCTGTTTGGTAACATATCCAGATTTTAATCTAAATCAAAATTAACAATGAATTTTAATCACATATTTCATGAATCCACAACTTTTCAACTATATATTTCATCAATTTCTATCAAAATTCTACTAAAAATCTGATTTTAATCCCTACCAAGAGGCTTGATTTGTTAATTTAACGCATAAACCATCAAATCAAACAACTAACCTCTTCAATTTTTTATTACAATGCAATTTTTTCCTTTATTTAATCATCATTTCAAAACAATTTTCTCAATCTCCTAATATACTCTATAATTGTAGTAAAATAGAGTAAAATTCAAATTTTACACATTAATCCGTCAAAGTACATACAATCCTTCTGTTCGGGTTTATTTTTAACTAAAATTTATACTTTTTAAGAAATGAATGTTAGATAAATAGGTGAAAATGTGTGGTTAAAATTAAAAGTTAGCTTTTAAAAGTAACCTTTTAATAAGTTGAAACCTAGGTAGAAGCATTATTTAAAGAGAAAATTGCAATAGTGATCCTTAATATTTTCAATTTTTGCAGACTTTACCATAACCTTCATTTTGTGTCAACGGTGATCCCTAACTTTTCATAATATGCCGTTGGGGTTCATATAGACGGAAACCGTTCACTTTTTTGTTAGTTAACCAAGAAAATGAGTTCGACCACCTTATGAATTATTTCTATAAGGATAAAATGATAACTTTATCTATTTTCATATAAAAAAACAATTGAAATAATTAAAACAAATAAAAAATCATCATCTTCCCCAACTATTCCATCCCATCCAAACCTCAGCCCCTAATCAAAACCAAAATCACTCTACCCACTACTGCACTCTCCGGCAACCGCCTTAATCACCACAATAAGATTCTAACACTCAATTTACTCAATATGTCGACCAACTATTTACACGTGCAATGCCGTTATGTCCGGGCAATTGCGACATTCGAAGTACTCCGATCTTTTGTATCTTCACCGATTCGTCACTCGGGCAGGTGTTGCCGCCAACGTCGAGATGCACGACATCCTCCTAAAAGCCTACCTCGACTGCAGAAAAGGGGACCCTGCTTTGGAACACTACAAGCAGCTCATCAATGATGCACCATTAAACCACTCACCCACCACTTACCTACCACATTCTCATCAAAGGCCTCGTCAATAATCAAAAATTCAAGAATGCCCTTGAGCTCCAGGAAGAAATGACCACCAAGAGCTTTAAACCAAATCCGACTGTTTATTCATATTTAATGCTGGATTTAGCTAAGAATTCGAACCCGGATGGGGTTTTCGAATTGTACGAGGAACTACAGGAGAAATTGGGACAAGAAGAAGTTGGAGGTGGTGATGGCTTCGATTTTGAGGCGAGGTGGTGGCGGCTTCGATTTTGATTTCTCACTTGGGTTCCATTAGGTAGTGAAGAAGAGGGTAACAAAGGTGGTCGAGGTTGTGGATTCGAGGCGGTGGCGGTGGGGGAATTTGGGCGACGATGGGTATCCAGGGTTAGGTTTTGCGATAGGGGTAAAGGTTGGGGTTTGGATAGGATGGGATGGGATGGAGTAGTTGTGGAAGATGATAATCTTTTATTTAATTATTTTTATATGTAAAGAGATAAAACTACCATTTTATCCTTATAGAAATAATTAATAATGTGGTCAAAATATTTCCTTGGTCAACTAACGAAAAAGTGGACGGTTTCCATCCAAATGGATTCCAACTACATACTTATAAAATGTTAGGGATCTCCGCTGGCATAAAATGAAAATTAGGATAAAATTTGCAAAAATTGAAAAGTTTAGAAACCTTTGCTGCAATTTTTCCTCATTTAAATTCTTAAAAATATGAAAACTATTGCGTTTCATATACATCACAACTTAAATATTTATTTAGCAATAGATGACATGACTAAAATTCTCCAATTTCTTTTTGTCATTAATCAACATTACATAGGCACAACCGTTTAAGCGTTGAAGTAATTTTGCTTGTTTTGATTCAATTTATCGATATTTTATCAATTTGTAAAAGATTCTGTAAATAGGGATATATAAAAAAAATTTCCATTTATACATCACAAAAATTCATTAACGTAACAAAAAAATTTAAGGAAGAAAAAAACAAGATCCACCTCTCACATTCCGACAATTATCCCTGCATGTTCTTACACCACATAAAACCCTAGTTTCTACGTGTCCAAAAAGAAATGCAGCCACCTGCCACGTCCTCGTGGATCCCACATTTCACACTTCCCCTCAGTATTACAAACACCACAGACCACCTATAAATAGAGCGTCAATCCACTCTCCTAGCCATGCCCCAAATTTCTCATAGTACACGCACTGTTCGTACACAGTGAATAGAGGTGTGTGTGTGAGTTATGGCGCAAAGACCTTTGGGGAGGAGGGGCAGTCGGGAGGTAAATGGGGTTCATTATCGAGGAGTAAGAATGAGGACACTCGGAAAATATGTAGCCGAAATAAGAAACCCGGCCACCAGGTCCGTCGTCTGGCTGGGGACTTATTACAATGCGGTGGACGCCGCCATAACCTACGACTCCGTCGCCAGGAGAATTCACGGTGCCAAGGCCAGGACCAATTTCCCCGTAAATGATGGCCGTAACATGCAGAGTTTTGTCCTTAATGGAGCGGAGTTATCTCCTTTGGACCTCACCCTCGCTCCGCCGATAAATTTTCCGATCGAGTGTTATCACCGGCAGCGCCAATTCTCAGCAGTTCATTCTCTTAGCCAGCCCACGAGGTATGCAACTCCTACGGCGGAAGCTCCGCTGGGTCTCCGCCTTAGCGAAAGATCAATGCTAGAGATTATCCAAACCTATGAGGAATTGCTGAAGACGGAGGCCGTCCAGGCCAACGGCCTTGATCTTGATCTCAACCGCCCTCCACAGGAGGAGGAGGGTCGACGCCGCCATTTGTCATAAACTGTAAACTTCTTTGTGAGGTTTACCCTTCTAATAATAATTACTTATTATCTTGGCTTGTAATAAGTAATAATTACTTATTATCTTGGCTTGTAATATGCAATGCAGTATTTGTTTGTAATAAATCTCATTCGCTTCAAAGTACGAATAGCCACTAATTTAATTTTCAACTTCGATTAATGGCGTGAAGTCGTCGGACCTCTTAGCATTAACAAAAAATTGCACGCTCTAAAACTATGTGAAAGTTTTCCATATACATTGGCGAGGCCGCGCCATTGCAGCAGAACTCCGGCGGCCGCGACTGAGCAAGGGCAGTGAAATCTCCATGTGTAATGTAACTATGAATCAAGAACCTCAATTTTCAACAAAATGCTGTGGAATCTCCAGTGTAATCGTTATACTAAATAAAAGTGAAAACTCCCCTTTTCTTCTTGACATCTCATCGATAAGTAAAAGATTATGTAAATGGTGATATACAACAAACATTTTCCTCATAACTAGCTATTCATTTCTCATAGTAATGTCTTGAATAATGAGAAAAATCAGTTGGGATGATCAACAACCATGTAAATTTTAGAAAATAAGTTTTGAAATAAATATTATTTTATTGAGTTCTTTTTGTCATTGAAGTCAATGTTCTTTCTGAAAAATAACTTTTTTAGCATGAAGGAAAATAAAAGTAAGTAGTAAATTTTAGAAACCTTCTTGATATATATAACAATTTCAAAACACTTCTGCTTTTAAAAATTACAAAATGAATCTCATCTTTTAGCATGAATTTTGATTTGGCTTTTATCTCTCGTGATAAATATTAAACTTTATATTTTTATTTATAATTTTCTGAAATTATTACATTAAGATTCTATTTTTCTTAGAAAAGATTAATATTGATTCAAAATGTTAACTTGAAAAGAGAAAAGAAAAAAATAAAAATTTTGATTTTTATACTCATGACATTCTTTATTGTATTTGGTATTACTATAAGAACATCGGCCCCTACACATCCCGGTCACTATTTTTCATTTATGTATTCAAAAATGTAAAATAAATAAGTAAAATAAGATATATGGAAGGAAAATGGGGGCGGGATTAAAATATTTTTCTTTATCGTGTCCCTTTAACTAATTATTTATTTTTAAATTCGATTTAAATTGAAAAACATAAAGACAACAAAAAATAGAAAGACTTGGGGCGAGACTAATACAAGTAGATCAAGGATAAAGAATTTTGTTATCCCTACGAAGATATTTTATTTCTCACCCTGCCTTCCCCCTCAGCCGCCCCCCGCCTCTGTTGTACAAAAATTTTGAGTGGGGTCGAGGACGAGCGGGCTCGCTCCAACTCGCCCACCTTGTTGCCATCCATATAACTGTTACAACTATAAGAAAAATGATCAAGAAAATTGTTTTATTCAAACATTATAATATAAAATTGATAATATTTATTTATCTAAAAATAATGTTAACATTAACAAATTAGATGAAAAAAAGAAAAAAAAATTAAGGATATTAAAATATTATTCAATAATAATTTCAAATTATATTATAAATACTCATTGATAAAAAAATGAAATAAAAATAACTTTTAACTAATAGGAGGGAACTCATTATTGAAAGCAAACCTTAGGAATTGCGTCTGAAATTATCATAAACTTCGAGGGAGATTTTTCTCAATTTTTTATAATTCGTAACTTATCCTTCCTATGAAATTTTAATTACAATGTATTGCTTATAATAATTAAAATGGTGGAATTTTAATAGTTTTGAATGTACAATTCACAAGTCCATAAGAAAATAATTAAAAATTGGTATGTTATTTTCGTAATTGACTAATTTCTTTTGTATTTCACGACTTTCTTGATTTGGTTAAAATCTTATTCGAGTTTATATTCATCACATTAATGACACATTTAATTTACAAAATGCGCTAAATTCGTTTTATTTCTTTCGAATCGTGGGATTTTTCGAGACGAGTATGTGCATTGCTCATATTGAAAATCGAGGTACTAAAGTTAATTAATTTTGTATCCACTTAAACATTTACTATCTTAATTCAGCACAACAAACAAGTCCTTGTAAAATAGGTCAAAGTTTTATCTTCAGTTACGGGTTGAATAGAAATTCTTTAGTTGTTTTTTTCTTCGCTTACGTCATTCATTGAATTCATTCTTATCCCTACATATCCAGACTTTTAACTTTTCTCAATTTTTATTTTTATTTTTGCACAGAAAAAGCCTTAAATTTATTTTGTCGTTAATTACGGTAATCTACCTGTTTTAACTCGAAAAATTTAAATGTGTGGACCCCGTGAATAAATACATAACTCTCCCCGAAAATACGGGAAAGTACAATCCTGCCAAAGTTCAATATTCGACGGGCCTGCCGGGTATGTGCCACGTGTATTAGTAATGAAATATTTGGATTGAGGTCCTCCAACTTTCAAGTTCGTAACAAGTTTGGCAGTTGGTTATACAATTTTTTAGTTTTGCAATTTAATCACTCAACTCACTTCTTTAATTAATTTCGTAAACTAACTTGTATTTTTATTTCAACTTGACCATCCCATTCACTATATTTAACAAAATTGTTCGAATTTGAGATGCGACAAAAATAATTAGAGACTTGTTAATAGAATTTGTAAACTCATTAACTGAATTGGTGCAATGTTTATGTACACGTTATTTTTCATCGCATAAAAATGTTCATTTAAAATAGAAACTAAGCTTAGTATTTATTAGCACCCAATATTAGATTTTGTCAGCTTGATAATTCTCTCGGTAAACTATAAATCAAATGCTCAAATTTAAATAAACAATCTGTACTGTACATCAAAGATTGAGGATGATCAATTTTTCCTTCAGTTCGATGCAAACTTCAATATTTGCATATTTCAGTTAAGAAAGTGTCACTCGTAATATGTTGACCATCGTCTCAGTTTACTACATCTGCTTAATGAAAGATTATTCATTACTTACCTCTAAGTCTATCTCTTAAGCATTATTGTTGTCGATTTAAGTTAGGTGGCTAAATAGAAATAAATTAAATTAATTGATTAATATGAAACAAAAATATAAATTAGGTACCTCCACTGAATTTTCATAGTTATAAAAACTTGTAGATTTGGTATACATACGTGCTAGTTTTTCATTGGCTTATAAAACTCTAATATATTGGTAATCGTGTATCGTCCTAGGTTGACTCACCGCGTCAGTGATTCACTCACACTCACTCACTCTCTCTCTCTAAATAGCCAGATTCTACTGAAGCGGTGAAGTAAATAGGTCAACCCGAACACGTCATCCAGTTCACTGTGGACCCTACTCTTGCAGGTGGTGCTCATCGCGAAGAGAATATTCCGTTTCTGTCTAATGGTTCACTCACTCTTTAATTTTTTTTTTCCTATTATTTTCTTTCCCGTTTGATAGAATTTAATATTAGCGAGTTAGTGCAGAAATCCAAAGTTTTCGTTTTCAATTTTTTTTCCTCATTTATTAGTTATGTCAAGTGACCGATGAAAACTTTAATTGAAATTAATATTTGACTTTATGAATTTTATGTCAACTAAGTATTTTTAATATTTTTTTATTGTACAATTTACCTATAAGTTGAATAATCTTTCAAATATATCATTATTATTTTTAAAATTTTGGCGTGAATTAATAATCTTGTCGTTGCATATACTACACAACAATGTCGGATATTCAATTTTTGTAACGATAAAAATTATTGGATCGTGTGATCCTATATTAATTGAATGTACTTTAGTCATTTTATTGTCGTATTATAACAATATTTAGCTACTCGACAAGTTCGAATATTCAACATCTTCGTTAAAAGATGTAACTTGTCGGGTTGTGCGTCAAATCTTTCTTAAATAATGCTTAGTAAGATATTTCTTGTCGTTTACCATATTTTCTAACACACCCAACAATCCAATAATTCTAAACATTAAGTTTGTTCGATAAAACAGTATAAACTGTCATGTCGTATGATTAATATCTCTATTTCATCTTTAATCTTGTAATATATTTCTCTTAAATGTACAAAATAGAGCAAGATTTAAACGTATTCATAGAACACAATAGGAAAAAAAATCGAATACTGATAAATGTAACTTTCTTTTTAGAAAAAATGAAATCCAAAAGCAACCTTAAATATATTTAAGAAAAAAAATAAGAAGCACCTCTTGGTTGTGCACGTCCAAGACCATTTGCCATGCATGCTATTACAACATTAATCCCTAATTTCGACGTGTCCTAAGAACAACGCTGCCACTTGCCACGTACTCTAGTGGGTCCCGCATAAACACACTCCCCACACTGTTTACCCCCACACCCGCTCGCCCCACCTAGCTCGCCTATATAAACACATCTCTCCTTCATCTAGCCATACCCTAATTCTCTTACAAAACACAGTGACGGATATAGAGATAATGACGCCCGTCAAGAGAGTGTCGAGGATGAGTGGCGGTGGGGCTTCAAATGGGGTGCATTTCCGTGGTGTAAGGAAGAGGCCATGGGGGAAATTTTCTGCAGAGATTAGGGAACCTGCAATCAAGGGCCGGAGATGGCTTGGAACTTTTAACACGGCGGAGGAAGCCGCCAGAGCCTATGATGCCGCCGCCTGGAGGTATCATGGTGCAAAGGCAAAGATGAATTTCCCTAATGTGAGGATGAACGTAAATGGCGGTACATGTTTTATGCATGGGAGCGGTGGTTCTAGGAGCTTTAGCCAGAGCAGCACCGTTGAGTCGTCCAATCGGGATGCCATCGCCTCCGTGCCTAAGGCAGTGGAATCCAGTCCTTTTGAGTTGACTCTGGCTCCTCCTAGAAGCTTTCCCATTGAGAAATATTATCCGCAGCGCCGCTTGACATCGGCTCCTTCTCTCGGCCAGCCGATGAGGTCTCACATACAAAGTCCGCCTCAGCGTCACCTTCCTGTGGCTCCCAATCAGGATAAGCGAGCGAGGGTTCCCCGAAACTACCGCCGCCGTCCCAGCACTCCGGAGCCAGAGCCTGAACCGCTACCATTAGGTCTTTATCTTTCAGATGAAGCCAAGGAAGAAATCGCAGAATTCATCCGCGCAAAGATCCGGGCAGGGACTATGCAATGGCCGCCTACATCATCCAACGAAGAAATGGATTTTGATCTGAACGAGGCACCACCGGAGGAGGATTGATGCCGGTCGCCGGCGGTCGTCTGAATTTAAATTGTCTATGAAGCAATATGGTGTGTTTTTTTTGTGTGCAAGAAAATGTTTTTTTTTTTGCCTTTTGTGTTCTTCAAATAATGTAACTTTCAGTTTCGTGGCTTAATGTAATGTAGCTCTTACTAATTTTATAAATCTCATGTTATGTTTGTTTAATATCTTTTAATTTAATTTTCGAAATAATTTTTAACTACAACCCTCCAAAGATACGACAAACTCGAATAACGAAAACCAAATCATCACGTCAACTAAACTCTCGAAGAAGAAGCTCAACTTGTTATCTCTAATACAACGATTTACAATGTAATAAAATATGTAGGAGGGATTTCGAGAACTTGATCGATCGTTAATCTCTAATTAAGAAGCATGATTAGGGGATTAAATGATGAGGAAAAGTTACACCTAACCCAATATGGGGTGAAGTAATAAATTCAAGCGATTTCGTTCAAATGGTAAGCACGAAAGAGATTATGAACCAGAAAAATATATAGTTGATGAGAGAAAGAGATTATGAACCAGAAAAATGATGAGAAGTATGATTATTGTGCATAAAATGAGAAGAATGAATATCGCTCATAAAATTTAATTAATTAACTTTACAATATACTATCCCGGATGGAGTTAGTTCGTATTATTTTTATAGTATTATATTTTTTGTTGTTAATAAAATATACCATCTACACTGATTTATTTTTAAAAAAATGTCATAAAAGCATTGTTTCTATACTTACATATATCTAGCTTAAATTCATTGTTAAAACATTGATATCCAATTATAAATAGCAATGACGGATCTAGGGTTTCAAGTTAGCACGGTTGACCGTTGACCATTAATGGCGACAATGAAAATCAATATCGTGAATTGAAATTACTTGTATCATAATTCGAATTGAAAGTGTAGATGTATGTTATTTACCAGTCAAATAATATTTATCGAGTAAAAATTTCAAGTTTGAAAAACTAGTCAAATTACTTATTTTCTTGATTCAATTTGTTAATAATCTCAATCTAGCAAAAAATAAAAGACTATTTCATAGCTTTAAAGATGACAAAGATTTTGTTATCAAATGTGTGAAGAAAAATTAGCGTCCATGCTTATCCGAATTGCTAAATTTTCTTGCCGATTAAATAGTCCCTATTGATAAGATTAAAACAAATAAATTTTTGGGTTTCAATAAATGTCAACTGTTAGTTTAGGTTTCTTCTTCGTTATTCTTTCACTATTCAAAATATAGTTATCATATCCGATCCGATCATTGACCCGAACAAATTATCGGGTCATCGAGTCAGTGGTTTAACCGCTGAGTCAATAAAATATCGAATTTTAAAAGTATATATATATAACAAAAACATATGTAAATTGATACAAAAAAATTAATACCGACGGATCCAGCACGTGCGATCGTTTGAGCTGACCGAGTGTTGGATCCACCGTTGATGAATAATATTACTCTTTCATTATATTCTTAATGTTCTTAAAAATAAAACAACCTAATACATCGTGAAATAATCTTACCGATACTCAATATATATTCCAGTACCATAAACACATTTATTTGACACTTAAAAGCGATTGAACAATTATACTTTATAATTATTAAATACATTTTACTATGTATGTCCTTGTGAATCTTAAATTAAAATAACTAAAATGGATATGGAATAATTATATTATAATCGACCATTAAAATAGAGTACATTAGTAAATTTAATGTATTCCAGATTGTTAATGTCATAAAATTATGTCAAATATGATTAAAATTTGCCCATCAAGTAATAAGAAGGAATCATAAAAGTTTTTAACATGGGATAAAATCTACGCTATAATTCAAGAATTTATTCAAGTATAAAATTTTACGGTGGGATAAAATCAGCATTATAATCAAGTTTATGATTCAAGCATTCAAATATAATTGTTGATGGAATTGTAACTTTGTTTCATTTTCGAAACTCATAGAATCAAGATTCGAAGATAAGTTTTCTACGAAGAGATAAGATTATAATATTTATATTTTTTCGTCACGAGTCAAATTAATTACAGTAAAACTCTTTTACACGTACATCTACTAACTACATTGCGACCAAATAGACGTTCTTGCACGTTACCTAGTAAAAAGCAATGTACTTACGTTGTTCGTAAAATTAAAATTTTTTTTTTCTTGAAAAGTAAAATTCATTAGTAAAAAACATATCTTTAAAACCAAATTAGAACGTAAAAGTGATAAAAGATGATGTAGGGTTGAGTGTTGGTGCATGTAGACATGTATATCATTCAAATACCATATTTAATAAATTAGCTTCATTAAAATTACATTTATTAAATTAATACGAGGCTTAGATGCACTGAGTGAGACGATTCATATGAATGACTAAATAAAATCAAAATTACCAATTGTATTCCATACGACAACTAGCGTGAGATACGTACATCCAAAAGATACATTACACGATGAATGTATACATGAAATTGTACACTAGACAAATACATTATGATCCCAATTTCTATGAGTTACATCAGTACTAAACTCTTCGTTGTACCGAGTTAGAGGTCTGATTTAAATGACCAAGTACACTATAGAACCTGTGAAGCTAAAACCATTTGAAATGTCATGTGATGGGATGGCTTCTTGATGTGCGCAAGTTTGGCCACAGAATATGGGAATTTTGGCTTGTACTTCAAACCCAATGGTTAATCAATCATGAAAGTAAGCTAGGCCCATTCTCGTCTGCTGTTCGAGCATGCTCATGGCTGTGGTGTCTAGCCATTTGTACATCACGAGAAAAATGTGTTCTTGCTTTTGCATAAGGAGCGTCTCTCGCTGAGAAAAACATAAAGAAACTAAGTCAAAAGACCACTCTCTTATCTAGAGCCAATGCATCGTATCCATATTTCTGTTAAATCGTCATATCGCCCTCATATGTCGAACTCTATGAACTAGATTTTGTTTCCTAACTTGGACTGGGGGCAAAAATTTGAAGCGAGGCATCTAGGTTGGAACCGACAATGCAAATTTTCCCAAATTAAAATATGCTTACCTGCAATTCTTTGAGCACGGAGAATATTTTGCCGCCTTTTCCACCAACAAGTTAAGCATGCGACAAGGAGTAGGAATGCCACACACCCACCTAACCCAACGCCAATTTTAACACCAGCAGAAAGATGGGGTCCGCATGTCGGTAATCCAGGTATTCCACAAAGACCTTTATTATCCGTAAAACTGCAAACGTCCATTGTAAGTATTATAAGATAGAACGATAAAAAAGGGTCCAACATCTACAAGAATTTTGTGGTGATTGAAAACTGGCATGTCAAGAACCTACTTAAAGCTAGCTCCATGCAAGAGTCTTCCTCCAAGCGCGGATGGGACTTTTCCAGAAAGGGAGTTGCTATTCAGATACCTGTACAATAAAATTACACTGGAGTCGTCTAAACAGTATTTCCATTTAATGAAAAATCAAATGTCGAATAATCTTACAGTCTCTTCAATGAGGTTAACTGCCCGATGCTTTCAGGAATAGATCCATTGAAAAAGTTGCATGAGAGATCCCTGTCGTTCACATCTTCCATCAGCATTTTGTTGAACTAGAAAGCACCATTATTTATAGAAAACTAAACTACAGATACCACTAATTATAGTAACATTAACAGATGGCCATATTTGGATTACCAAATTCAAAGAAATATATTAATTTTCTTCAATATCAGCTTTCCAAATTCCACTTGTTGACCTCCCTTTGTAACTACATTTAAAAACTATTACTTGACACTCGACGGAGCCATTTA
>CAIGRK010089581.1:0-10129 GCA_903798315.1 Fraxinus greggii
CTATTACGATCGTTGAGTCAACGACCAACATTTGACCTCCGCCGTAGCTGACCTCCGGACCTGGGTCTCCCCATGCCTTCAACTGACTGCTAATATTCAACGGATAACAAACTGATATCCATATCATATTCACTGTGTTCATAATTGCAATTCAACATAAAAATTTTAAAATTTCATCAAATATCAATTTTTCGTACAGTACTAATAACGATATGTATGTTGTTATAGATTGTAAAAAACGATATGTAAGTCGTTTTGTACAACAAAAAATCAAATATATGTTTCACAATTGAACATCATAGAGAATAGCAAACACGTGTTTACCAACGTACATTTTACTTCAATTAAAAGAAACAAGGGGTAATAAGAAAATATATTGGAAAGCAATTTGATGAGAATGTGGAATGCTATATTTTTCATCCATTTACATTATGCTTTTGTGATTAATTGATATCTAAATGTACTCATTCTTCTTATATTTTGATTTAGGTTGCAATTGGATGAATATGGTGGAATTTAGAAGAAACAATCGAAGAAAGACTAAAATGGAAGAAATACAAAG
Organism: Fraxinus greggii; assembly: GCA_903798315.1. Taxonomy (NCBI): domain Eukaryota; kingdom Viridiplantae; phylum Streptophyta; class Magnoliopsida; order Lamiales; family Oleaceae; genus Fraxinus; species Fraxinus greggii. The sequence goes on from CAIGRK010089581.1 coordinate 563, forward strand.
TACGAGGACTGAAATGCAAATATTCAAAAATTACGTCGAATCTCACGATGAAGTTTTGAGAGTGTTAGACATCAATTGGATTAGGAAAGAATCCAAAGGGATGAATTATAGTCAAAGTGCTATCACATATCAACTCTCAGCCGAAAAAGTTATGCTTCAGATTTTCAGTTTTAAGGCATAGGAAAATTTTGAATTGGAAAAATTGTATTTCCAATTGATTTTTATCTCTTTGTGTTATCTTTCCAACGTATCTTGAATCATCTCAATCGGATATCGAAAAAGAAAGTTATGACTAAAATATTAAAAATTGTCTGGTGGAAGTTTTTAAAGTTATGCGGTCGCATAGCTTAAGATCAATGCGGTCCCATCCATTATTTCAGGAAGTTCTAGGGTCAATTTCAAATCTTCTATGCGACCACAGCTCTTCCTTCTATGCAGTCCCATAATTCATTACCGGAATGAAAATTTTGGTTTCCAAATTTAAGTCAACTACCTATGGAAACATTTATAAATACAACTTTTAAAGCCCTAAACATGACCCAGAACGTAGAGAACGCCTCCCAACTTCATTCTTCTCTATTTTCCTCTTAGAATTCACGTGTAACTAAATTTTTGTACTTGGTCGAAGGAAACGAAGCCTTGGAACTACATTACTGTGAGATCTAAATTGTTTTGCATTGTTTAATTTATATTTTAAGTATTGAATGTTCTTCTGCACGTATTTCTATGAATTGTTGCGTTTGATTGCTAGAGAGCTCGCTAGTTTATTGATTGTAACATTATACTGCTAAGTTAAACATCAAAAAAATCCGTAATTTTTTTATCTCTTTAACTTGTGAAGCAACTATGGTTTAATAAATTGTTGTTTTGGTAATTATTGAATTCATGGAAGAACGTTGAACTAAATTAAATACAACCGCTTGTGTTTGTAATGTTTAGCTTCATCGATCTTTTTAATTCTCAAGGCGGTTATCAAATTAAATTTAGAGCGCTTGTCTTAGGTTGTTTGATAACTAGGGATAATTGGATCGCTTGTATTTCAATTAACTATAATCAAAGAGAGATAGGAAACTAATTCCAACGGTGAATATTCAAAGTATAAATTGACTTATCGAAATGTATCTCTGATCGATTATGGGTTTCCGATGGTGGAAGTGGACTTAGACCAATGTTCGTCTTTTGATTGTTTTCGTTAATTTAATTTGTATTTTTATTTATTGCATTATTTACAATTGTTTGCATACAAAAGTTCTCAATCATTGTACGAAGTATAAAATGTTGAATTGCACACTTTTCATGAGATCGACCCCTGCTTCCACTACTACATTAGTTTTAAAGGTTAATGTATTATGTTTGGCTACCTGCGACAGCACGTTCCACAATCCATATCAAAGCTCTAAGTCAATGATAAAATGAATTCAAAATCATTATTGACGAATGAACACCATAAACACACATACAACTGCACGAATAAATTATTCAGAAAAATAGAAAAAAAAAAAGTAGCCGAAATATAAAAAATTAACAATACATCATCTTCTTCTCCAAGTGCTCAACAAGAATGTTATAAGCTTGATTACCTATTTTAACCAAATGAGTGCTCAAGGGAATGAAAATATAGATTTTATAGTTTCATTAATTAGAGAAGATGATGATAAGAAAATGAAAAGGGTTTATAGAAGATGTCGAAGCCAATTTTGGAAGAAAGGGAAGCTAAAATTCAATTGGAGCTAAATGGGAATTGAAATGGGAATTAGGGCAATTAATGTCTCTTTTTTTACCTTGAACGACATTTTAGTAATTATCAAATTTTATTTTCTATTTCTTTATATTTTTAGGCTATCTAACAAAAAAAAGATAGATGATGATCTTTATAAATTAGTTTATTCTTTGACTGGGCCTTTTAAATTAAAGCCCCGAGATTTAAAAAAAAAAAAGAGCTTTACTGCTTTTTTCAAAGTAAAAATTAAATTTCCTAATGGCATAACTGTAGTTGTGGTTAACAGGGAGGTCAAATAATAGCAAAGTAACGAATCTTACCATAATATTTCAATAATTTTATTTTTTTTCCTTTTGCCCAAATCATCGTAATATCGCATTTTTGGAAATAAAATATTTTTTTTAAAATGGACATCACAATCAAAATTTAAAAAAAAAAATAGACAATAACCTATTCTTGGATATTTTACTAATTAATATCAAGAAATGCTAAACACTAATCCATTTAAAAAAATATCCATATGAATTATGAACCCTAAGCCCCCTCTAAAATGAAATTGCAAAATTATAAACACATCCCACCCACACCCTATATTTGCTTCTTGATTGCACTTTTTCCATATCTGACTATTCTTTATTCTTTAATTATAAACGCCACATCTTGTTTCTGCCTCAAATTTTCCAAATCTCCACACCTCCATCGCCATAGTCACCACTGCCAATGGGGAAAGGCGGAGCACTATCGGATAAGCAACCAACCCTAGAACGGACCGAAGGGAATAAACCAAAGGGTATTACCACTATGAATTTTATTACATACACTACAATTTAAAACATATTTTTATTTACTTAAATAATTACATAAACAAAATTTCGAAATATTTTGATAAAAAAAAATCTATTATTCCATCGTGAACAATTTTCTCTCTGTTGGGGACCCTGCACGGCTTTTCTGAAATATACAAGTAAATATATTAATTAGTAGAATCACTAAGAATTTTGCCTCTTCTCTTCTCTTTCTGTTTTGTGCTTTGTTTTTATTTTTTAATAATGATTTCGGAGTTGTAATTCCTATGTAGGACTACTGATATTGAAGGTCATAGATTTAGAGATGTATTCACCTGGAAACCTTCTGGTAACTATTCATGCTATCATTTCTTGAACCTTATATTTGTGAAACCGTAACAATCCTTTGGAACCGAAGAAAATTGGAATTGCATATAAGCTTAAATCCTTAAACAATCCCATTTACAGCTTTACAAACAGAAACCTTTTTATGTTGCTTCCGAGATCGGTATTTATTACCCTTTTTATGTTGTTTAATTCATGACTGGGGATTTACTTCCATAGTTGGAATGTATTGGAAAATTTATAATTTTGGATTGGTGAACCTATTTTTTGGTTTAAGTTTTGGGTGAGGGAGGTGGGATTAAAGGCGTATAATTTCTAAAATGTGATGAAAAAAGAATAAAGCTTTCTAGATATCTTATGTTTTTAAGGTTGTCCTGCCATTGGCAAGTTAAAATATGAAGGCTACACAATATTAGTCTGGTGAATGCCTTGTCTATACTTCTTAGTCTAGATTAAAACATGAAGTTTAAACTTTTGTGTGTGTGTGTGTGTGTAGTTGTTAATTTATGATTTGGCTACATTATCTCTCATTTCTAATTCTATTCATCTTTAATGTTGCAGGGGTTGTATTTGAAAAACGTGTGCCCAGCCGTGCAGACAATTGATGTTTGCTGTGTTAATAAAGGATATAGCTTCATCATCTATATTGCATGCCTTCTCCATTTTATAGGCTACAAACAAACCTTCCTTTTTATGAAGTTCAAAAATTTATCCCTAGGAAATGGAGGAAAAGCATCAAACAGCCATTTGCTGTTCAGAAAAAAAACAATTCTCAATCTCTTTATGCCTACAAAAATATTATAAACTTTCAAGCTATCCCAGATGAATCGATGGCGGATTGTCTTCTCATAACCTTGAAAGATTTTGCTAGCAAAGGTCATTCATCTAAAGCTTTCAAAACTTTTACTCTTATTCGAAATCATGTCTATGCGTCTACTGCTTGTGATGTTGTTGTACACTCATTATCCTTCATTATGTTTTCTTGCACCAACACCAATTTGCTTCCGGAAGGAAAACAACTTCATACTCAAGTTATTACTTGGCCATGCATTGGTTCCCAAACTCATTACGTTTTACACAGCTTTTAGTTTTCTAGATGAAGCACATATAATTGTAGCTTGAAATGTTCTGCATCATCTGTCTTGGAATATTCTTATTTCTTCATACGTTAACAAATGGTGTTTTAAGAATGTTATCTTTACATATAAGCAAATGGTTTATAAGGGAATTAGACCTGATAATTTCACCTACCCATCTATTTCTTAAGGCTTGTAGTGAACAATTAGATACTGGTTTTGGAATGAAATTTCATAATTCTATTAATGCTAGCTCTCTAGAGTGGAATTTGTTTGTGCGGAATGTTTTGGTTTCTATGTATGGGAAGTGCGAGAAAGTGGACACAGTCCGAAATATCTTTGACAAAATGCCAATTAAGGATGATGTTTCATGGAACTCAATTATCTCAGGACATGCCTCCGAAGGGGAGTGGGATGAGACATTTAAACTTTTTAAAAGTATGCCAGCATCTGGTGTGGAATTCAACATTATTAACATGGAATACCATTGCTTGAGAACAAGTAACTACGTGGGAGCACTTAAATAGCTGTGCCAAATGAGGATGAATGGCAATCGCTTGGATACAATGGACATGATTATCGGCTTAGGTATGTTCTCGTATTGGTGTACGAATCTAGGGAAAGAAATTTATCGATTTGCAATTCGTAATTTTATGTTGAATGCATTAATGAAAAATTTGCATTAATAAATATGTATTTTTGGTGCGGGGACCTTATGCATGCATACATTTTGTTCCAATCAGTAGAAGCTAAAAGTATTATCGCCTGGAACTCTATCATATCAGGTTATGCACAGTAGGATAAGTATGAGGAAGCCTCCTTTATATTCAAAGATAAAGGGGCGGACCTATTGCCCTCACTGAGCCCTTGATTTTTTATATTTGCGAGGTAGTCCTTATAGTTTTTTAGTCCATAATTTTAAGTTTTTAACCCATAACTTTCACATAATTCTATCTGGTCCCCCTAAATCAGGTTCCTAGGTCCACCCGGATATGCTGCTTACTGACATTGAGCCAAATTATGTGACTGTTGCCAGTATTCTTCCTTTGTGTGCTCGTATGTACACCTACAACACGACAAAGAGTTCCACTACTATATCACTAGACATGAAAGGTTTAAGGATTACTTGCTGATATGGAATGCTCTTGTTGACATGTATTCACGATCCGGTAAAGTTTCAGTTACCAAAAGACTATTTGATTTGTTGGATAAGAGAGATGTGGTGACTTATACTTCACTAGTTTATGGATATGGCTCCCGAACCAGAATCTACAGGTAAAAGCAATTAGTATGAGGCACAAACAATAAATTGAAATTGCGTAAAACGAAGTACTTACGTACTTTGTAGTACTGGGTCGGTACTGTGCAGGCTGGGATGGTGTCTCCCTCCTACCCCTAACCCAAAACCACGACTCCTTCTAGCCCTTTATGGAGGAAGGGAGCCCTACCACAAAGGAGGCATGAGCCCCCTAGAAACTGAGGTAATATCACCCCTTAGAGTCGTCTTTCCCTACTACCCGTACTTGGAAGATAGTTTGGAAAACATGCTGGGGCATGTCCTCGCCTAAGAACACCTCCTTCCAAAGGAAATAAGCTTCAACTAGTTGACTCCACCCATTTGGTAAAATTTGGGTTGGAGACAAAATGAAGGTCCTCAGCACTGCCCTAAAAAAGGGGTACAGAGGTAGACACATTCCTGCTTTGACCAGGAATTCACTTACTGCTACGCACTCGGGCCTTGGATAACACGCACGCTCATGGGCCTCGAAGACTAGCATTTCTATGTAGTGAAGAATACAATAGTTTTGCCTAAGTTCAGCTAATTTTGTGGAGGTCATGGAGGAAGGAATTTTTGCAGCCCCCATCCTGCCTCGTAATCTATAAGTTCCTCACTCATGGTGTACTACTCTTCTGACCTCCCAGATATAGACTCCTCCCCAAACCTAGCAACAGTGACTATTTCCCTTGACGCCTTGGAATCCATTATAGATGAAATAGAAAAGTGATAACGATTAGAGAGATTGATGAAGATTGTGAAAATTATTTCACAAGAAAATACCTAGAGGGGACGAAATTTAGAAAGTCGTCGGAGAACGGAGAGATTCCGGAGAAGTTTTGGGAGTTTCGGATGCTTGGAAGGATTGAATGATTTTGCAAAGTAAAAGTTTTAGAATGGCGTAAGTTTTGCCTTTTATATGAAAATGGAATCAATCTTGGTCGTTGGATCGTGGCTCAATGAATCTGAAGCGTCCAATCGTGTGGTAAAACTGAGCCGTAGAATTCAAATGATTTGTCTCAACAACTCCTCAGATTAATTCATAACTATCACGCACCTGCCTCTATGCATTAGAAACTTCGGCAACATGCATAACCATCCTTACGCATTTAATGTAACGGCCATACTCGTATTGGAAATTGTACCGCCTTAGCTATTTCCTCTCAGAAACATGCGAAACTATCAAATCATAGGCACCAATTTCAATGGTAATCATTAGCAAAATAAATTAGCCTTAGCAGTTCAGCATTTATTTGCCTCGGCATCAAAATTAAATTCAGCTATCTTCATAGCAAATCAGTATCGGCAGTTCAGCATCTCTCTACCCCGTCTTCAAAACAAAGTCAGCTATCTTCATAGCAAATTAGCCTCGGCAGTTCAGCATTTATTTGCCTCAGCTTCAAAATTAAATTCAGCTATCTTCATAGTAAATCAGCATCGGTAGTTCAGCATTTATCTGCCTCAGCTTCAAAATTAAATTCAGCTATCTTCATAACAAATCAGCCTCAGCAGTTCAGCATTTATCTGCCTCAGCTTTAAAATTAAATTCAGCTATCTTCATAGCAAATCAGCCCGGGCAGTTCAGCATTTTTTTGCCTCAGCTTCAAAATTAAATTCAGCCATCTTCATTGCATATCAGCCTCGAAAGTTCAGCATTTCTCTGCCTCGTCTTCAAAACAAAGTCAGCTATCTTCATAGCAAATTAGCCTCGGTAGTTCAGCATTTATCTGCCTTAGCTTTAAAATTAAATTCAACTATTTTCATGGCAAATCAGCCTCATTAGTTCAGCATTTATCTGCCTCAAGTCAAAATTAAATTCAACTATCTTCTAAGTAAATCAGTTCGGTATTCTCTATGACGAGGCCCATTATTAGTCATTGTCTGAGGCCCATTATTAATCTGAAGTGGACGTGCCGAAGTGTGCCGGGTCTGAGGCTACCCCCGCTAGTGACGGTCCACGTGCAGAGATCTTTAATTTATTATAGAAATCCTATTTAAATGATTGATGTAACTCCTGTAGAAAGTGTATTTGTGTCTTGTCTTGTCAATAGAATGTAAGAGCATTAAATGGTTAGTAAAGCTAGGAAAATCAACATGATGGCTAGGATTTGATGCTTCGGCCAAGGGGATGAGGTTACGTGTAATTTCTTCTAAGGGTCACAATTCTTTTTTTAACATTATAAATACCTCCACCATGTAACAATTGAAGACTAATGCAACTTTACATACTTGGAGCAACTTGTTTTATTATCTTATATTAATTTGCAATATTTAATCTGAGTCCATAACGATTGGTTATTATTATACAATCATATCCCTGATATTTAGCTGAAACCCGAAAGGAAACTTCTCGTATCGTTGAGCTTCTCCCACGTCCAATTTTGGAGTGATTCCGACTGTTGATCAACCTTTGCGTGTTGGATCAATCTTACACATGCATGAGTGGGTCCGGCATCTGTTGGTGGCATATTTTGAGGTCAACAGAAATGATACAACATCACTTGAGAGTTAAATGTTAGATAGAAGGTGGAAAACAATCTTGAATCTCTTCAATGGTTCTTGATTAATCTTCTTGAATCTCCTCCTACTTCAAAATCCAAGCAAAAATGTATGAAATGTATGTAAGAATATGTATTTTGTAATTAAGGTTTCTCTCCCTTGAATGAATGGTGAAGATATGTATTTATAGTTCCAAAATTTAGGTCAAACCTCATTTGCTAACTTCATTAGAAACTGAATCAATTAGGAAGCAAAATCTGGACTGTCAGGAACTACCATGTGATCGCATGGTCTATATAGCTGTGATCGTAATGTATATGCTCTAGACTTGCTCGTAGAATTTCTTCCCCACTTTCCAAATAACTTATATACCTTCTGATCGCAAGGTTTATACTTTCTATTTCATTCACATTAGTCTTCAAAATTGTCCTTTTGTTCAGTTCGAGTCCTTTCATATCTGTTCATCATTATTTCAATGTTTACAGCTCAATCTTCATCATCCACAATAGTCTGAAATTGATCTATATCAAGTTTTAAAAATTTGCAATTAAATCTTCAAACTTTTTAAATATCGAATTTAACTTTCAACACATTATGGATTTGTTCGTGTTGCTCTTTTATCTTATTGATCACTCATAATCTGGTTGATTTCAATTGCTCCAAATAAACTTCAATTAAGCTCAAAATTGCCTTTCTTCACCAATTGCATTCAAGTTGGGATTTTTTTTACAATTAATATATTTACACTTAATTAATAGAAATTCGCTCACTTAACAATAATTTTTAAGTATAAAAGCAAGAATAAACGTGTAAAATACGCTGTGGCGACAATTATGAGTCCAGATGGTATTTGTACTAGATTTGTGTAGTTGTTTGTGGCCTCTATTGAGTAAACTTTAATTGGATCACTAAACTTTAATTTGTCTCAATTAGGTTATTGAAGTCCTATTTAGCTTCAAATATCACTAGTTATGACATTTCATTACCTATTATCCCTCAAACCGATAGAAATTGCTTAGTTGACAAGCATAACATTATTGACACTTCACGTAATCGCTACGTGGTTACCTTGAAGTGGAAAAATAAATGACTGTGTCAATATCATTAGATTAAAATGTTAAAGTACGTAATGTTTATCATAATTTTATGACGTGGTGCAATCGAAAGTTGGCCCGTCATGCAATTATATGTAGAAGATCTGATGTCGCATATCACCTCCAACAATGTAATTATGTAGTTTTCTTGAATTCTAGTGATGACAAGTGATCAAGTGGTGAAATTTGGAACCAAATTGAAGTGTAGTAACTCAATTTAAAACTAAATTAAAGTTCAATTATCCAATTGAGATAAATAAAAGTTTAATGAGCGATTTGAAAGTTCAATGACTGCTATATGAAATTTACCCACAAAACTTGGTAAAACGGAAAACTAAAGTGAGAAAACAGTGGTACTCAAAGTTGAATATATCTATTGAGATGTGTGCATGGGAACATAAATCACACGACCCACATGCAATATTTCTCGAAAACCAAATAATATAATTTATAATAAGTAAAACGTATTATAAAATGAGCTTAACGAACTTAAAATCATCGTTAACTTTCTCGTAAAAAAGTCAAATGCCAAAAAGCTTAAGGTAAATTAATGAATACACTTCTATACTAGTATCTCTTCCTGCGGATTCGCCATGTGACAGATATATCTGTTCCCGAGCTTAGATTTTGATTTCGTTTCTCAATATGAACAGCTCCTGTTCATCCTCCAAGCTTCACCGCTCTCGTCCTTCTGTCAGAAATCAGTAAGTGTAATCACTTATAATCGACATTTTTCTGATTTTGTTTTTTTTTTTTCCTCTCAAAGTTAGAG